>JAGKQL010001247.1:0-29521 GCA_018398635.1 Cyprinodon brontotheroides
AAAGGTTTCTCACCACTGTGAATTCTGATGTGTCTATCAAGACTATATTTCGCTGTGAACATTTTTCTCTTCTGACCTGTGTGAGTTCTCATTTGAACCATAAAATTTTCACTTTTTAGAAAGTTTTCTCCCCGTGTCAAACATGGGGAAGGTTTCTCTTCAATATCCTGAATCACATAAAGCTGCTCTTCCTGCTCACTTATGGGGAGCTTCAGGGTTTTCTCTTTTGTCCAGGGATGTTCTGGTTCTTTCTTCTCTTCTTTTATCTGCATAGTTTCTGGTTCCTCTTGGTCCAAACTGGAATTCCTCTCCTGTTTACAGAGTTCCTGGTCATAGAAATCCTCCTGTTTTCCAACATAACCCTGAAGGTGGTCTGGAAAGATAAACACAGCAGAAAACAGTAATAAACAAGGACACTTGATAATTACATGAAAACAGACTGGAGCTATATCTCCCAGCCTGCACTGCAACTTAGACTTAGACAACTTTTATTGTAATTCTGTATTCACAGAGTGTATACAAAAAAGAAATTTCAATTTGTACATTACAGTATAAGGATTGGACCTTCACGTTTATCTTTTAAAATTTAGATTATGTCTGAACAGAACATGTTTTTCTTTCATTTTCCCAGCACACAAACTCAATATTAGTTTTCCAAACAATTTAATAATTGATGTTTTACTGCCATCTGAAGTGTTAAAACATCATGGGGGACGACCATCCACCCTTGATCTCCATTTAGACAACAATGTTAAATAATTAAACCAATTTTAATATCTCTCATCCGTCTTGGCATAAATTCTTCTTGTTTTATATTCATTGATAAAATAAGCATCTGAAAATCTATTTCTATCATAACATACAAATGTCTGTACATGACCAATCAATGAAATATCATCCAGGGACTTTTTATTTGAAATCATTACAGGGACAGGATATTGGGAGGAGCTAACTACTGGACACCATTAGCTATAATGGGAGGAGACCTCTTCAAAATATTGAGAAATATGGCGCTCTTCCTTCTGCGCTCATGGTTATGATTGGTCTGCTAACCTGAACCCGCCCCTCTATATGTGCTGAATGCACTATTAATGCTGAACAAGATTATTTATTTCCAGGTTCTGTGAAGGGGTCCTGAAAAGACACAGAACGTCAAATACAATCATTCAGACAGCAGAACTGATATCCAATTAGAAATTCATCAGTTGTCCAGAATTAATGGGATTAATAATTTCATCTGGATTATTTCTCATATAGGAATAAAAGGGAATGCGATGCTGATAAATATGCAGAAGAGGCTACTAAAAGCAGTCAGATTGATATAATAGAACCATTTAGTAAAGGTGAAATGAAATCAGTAATTAATAGTGTGACATGGAGTCTATAAAAGCAGCCTGAAATGGAATGACTGTTGGGAAAAGCTGAGATTTTCTTATGAGATGTAAAGTGCTGTGATATGTTGTACTGAGGACAGCATGTGGATTCGATCTGTCAAAATAAACGCCTTTTCCCCCGTCCTGTGGGCAGATGAGATAATCGACTGAAGGCGTCTTGATTTTTGAGATTCTACCATTTGAGCCCCAACAATACAATACAGACTATACATCAAACCCGCATCTATGATCGCCAACGCCTGCTGGAGCTACGGTCTCAAAATGTTTTAAATCCAGACATTTTTGACTGTTTAAAAAGCTGCGGAGTGCTACGGATGGATGTAAACAAAACAACAGCGGAACGTAACTGTCGAAGTAAGAGATGTACGAGATGGAGAAAGCGAGGATGCAGAGGGGGGCTAACTGCAAAGCTAAGGAGGAATCCCCACAGACCTCCGCTTCTATCAATCCTGCTCTCCAAAGTCCACCCATTGGATAACAAAATGGATCATCTCTGACTGGAACTGTCTTCAAGAAAGGAGATATGTAACTGCTGTGCCATCATTCTGACAGAGTCATGGCTGTATCCAGCAACACAGGACAATGCTATTAACCTGGAGGGGCTAACTCTATACCGCGCCAATAGGAACAAAGAACTAAGTGGTAATACTCGGGGTGGTGGGCTGTGTTTACATCAACAACAGCTGGTGTAAGAACGCTAGACCAGACGCCAGCTTCTGCTCTCCTGATATCGAGTTTCTGACTGTTAACTGCAGGCCGTTCTATCTGCCCAGAGAGTTGATGTGCCCCCCAGCGCTAACACTAAAGAGGCCATGAAGACTCTATACCAGGCTATCTCTGAGCTCCAATCTGCACACAGAGGGTGTTTTCATCATTGCTGGGGATTTTAACCAGGCTAACTTGAAGACTGTTCTCCCTCGTTTTTACCAACATGTAAACTTTGCAACTCTGGGTGAAAACACTGTAGACCTGGTTTACTCTAACATCAAAGATGCATTCTTTGGGCCCCCGGGCCTAGGTTCATCAGATCATCTCTCTGTCATGCTTATCGCTGCATATAAGCCCCAGCTGATCAGGGCTAAACTGACAGTTAAAGAGGTCAGAGTGTGGTCTGAGGGTGCCATGGAGACACTCCAAGACTGTTTTGAATGCTCTGACTGGAACATCTTCAAGGCTGCAGCAACATATGACAACTTCTTAAATATTGATGAGTATGCCATGACTGTGTCAGCCTACATCAACAAATGCATTGAGGACATCAGCATCAAAAGAACATCACCACCCGGGCCAACCAACCACCCTGGATAAATGGAGAGGTTCTGAAATCGCGAGAAGCACCGAACTCAAGTCTGGTGATAAAGAGGCACTGAGAACAGCGCGTGGCAACTTAAACTGTGCCATCAGATCAGCGAAGCAGATCCACAGCCTGAAGATCCAGGATCTTTTCCATGACAACAGCAACACCAGGAGGATGTGGAAAGGCATTGTGGATGATCACAGACTACTACCGTGCCCCCCCCCCGGCAGATGGAGCAAACACTGACTTCCTAAATGAACTGAACAACTTCTTTGGAAGGATTGAGGCACTAAACAGCCTCCAGCAGTGAAAGCTGTTCCACACCAGGGGGAGGAGGCACTAAACCTGGATTTTAGCTGAAGTGGAGGAAAATTTTGAGGAGAGTCAACCCAAGTCAAGGCCCCAGGGCCTGATAACATACCTGGGCAGGTGTTTAAGAGAGTGTTGCAGATCAGCTGGCTGGTGTCCTCACACACATCTTTAACACCTTGGCTGGACCAATCCATAGTGCCAGCATCCTCTCATTGAGGATATTGTTAGTCTCCAGTTTTAATCTGATTGTTGGAGATCAAGGAATCTGAGACCACACACCTGATTACATTCCTCAGGTAGACTACTCTTCATATTTCTTTTGTCTTTAAAAACGAACAAACAGAAAATTTGAGGATTAATCGTGAGGTTTCTTAAGACTTGCATTTTAGTTTTACTTCCTAGACTCCACATGTGATTGGTAATAATTACGGCGCTGTATGTATTAATTTAAAGGTGAGATAGTTTACATCTCGCTCATTCAGGGTGGCCAGATGTCCGGTGCTTAGGGCGGACAGTCCGATTTTCATTGAAATGGTATCAAGGCCCGGCGCTGCACTCCAGCCGGCGCGGTATTTATCCTCCTTACCCCAGATTCCCACATACTCGGCCGCGCTCCACCCCATCACGCATCGAGTACTTGTCTGTCGCGCAAATCACCGAGCGCTGTTCGAAAACATAGCTCCGCCAAGCGCCCGCTTCACGACGCTCTTCTCCTTCACCGCTAAAAATACGGAGCTGAGCTTATTTGCTCCCCTCCGGCCCCGTTCAGAATCAAGACCCGCTATTGCAATGCGCATCAAACAGAAAAAAGAATAAGAGAAGAATCCCGTTTGTCAAATTAAATTATAGTAAAAAAACACATCGGTATCTAGCAGAATTAGAGCATAGCGTTTGTATATATTCCCGCAAAAACTAAGAGCAATTAATTAAATAATCAGACCAGGAAGAAGTTGTGAGATTCTAGAGCGCATCTCACAACTTTTAAAAAGAAAATTCTTATTGCAGGAATGGATGAAGAGATGATGAGTTTGGAAGCAAAGAATAAACAGGGTACATACAAACTATGTATGATCCTAGTTATCCCTGTTACAAAAATCCACAACAGAAAGAAAATATTTGGGCAGAAACTGAACATCTGCTGGATGATGATGCTGTGATTTTTAAATATGTCAGATTAAATAAAGCGTTCACAGGTTTTATACAGGAATGAGGAACTCTAATTTAATGCTCTTTTAATGCTATTAGAAATAATTTTAATGCCATCAACAAGTATCATGTACACAAGTTATTAGTTTACATGAAATAAGGAGCTGTAAGCACAGTTCCATGACTCAAGTTTATATATATATATATATATATATATATATATATATATATATATATATATATATATATATATATATATATATATATATGTATATGTATAGATATGGATGGATAGAGAACATGGTGAAATCATCTTTACTCTCGACAGGCTGCAGCCATGTCATGAATTCCTCTTTTCCTGTTTCTCACCTTTTGCAGTTTGCATCGCCCTATTCTCTAGCTCTTTCTCTGTGAGCTTCTTTTCCAAAACAACTGCTTTATGATCAATTGCAGCAGTTCTGCGCAAATTAATCGTGTTAAAAATGGTCACTTTTAAACACCACAATGTATTAAATAAATACAAATGCTGGGAACCAATTTTTTTACATTTCTTTAATATTTTGTTCTATTCAGCTACACAAGCATCCTCTTTTAGTAATTTATTGATATGCCGCACAATGTCCTCTTTTTTGGTGCTATAGAAATGGCCACCCTATCGTCATCTCCAGCTCCGGAACCGGGTTCCGGGGGGAGCAGACTAAACAGAGACTCCCAGACTTGCCTCTCTGCAGACACCTCCTCCAGCTCTTGTTGGGAAGCTTCCTAGCAAGGCACTCCCAGGCCAGTCGAGACATAGTCTCTCAGCGTGTCCTGGGTCGCCCCTGGCCTTCCCTCCCGGTGAGATAAGCCTAGAACACCTCCCGAGGGAGGCGTCCGGAGGCATCCGAAGATGTCCGAGCCACCTCAACCGACTCCTCCTCTCGCAGTCCGCATTATTGCAGCAGCCGCACCGGACGGTCTATCCACCTCCCGCTCCATTATTCCCTCACTCGTGAACAGGACCCCAAGATACTTGAACTCCTCCACTTGAGGCAGGGACTCTCCTCCAACATGAAAGGGACAAGCCACCTTTTTCCGGTCAAGAACCATGGCCTCCGGACTTGGAGGAGCTGATTCTCATACCGGCCGCTTCACACTCGGCTGCGAACCGCCCCAGTGCACGTTAGCCAGGTCTTGGCAGGAGGAGAGCCAGCAGAACTACGTCATCTTGCAAAAAGCAGGGACGAGATCCGCTGCTCCCACAAACCAGACCCCCTCCGGTCCTTGGCTGCGCCTAGAAATCCTGTCCATAAAAAAGTTATGAACAGGACCGGTGACAGAGGGCAGCCCTGTCGGAGTCCAACATCCACTGTGAACAGGTCCGACTTACTGCTGACAATGCGAACCAGACTCCTGCTCCGCTTGTACAGAGAACGGATGGCCCCTAATAAAGGGCCCCCGACTCCATACTCCTGGAGCACCCCCCACAGGGCAGGACGAGGGACACGGTCAAATGCCTTCTCCAAGTCCACAAAACACATGTGGACTGGTTGGGCAAACTCCCATGAACCCTCAAGCACCCATTGTAAATACATTACAAATTTTGTAATTGTAGAATGAAAAAAAAAAATCAAAACTAGTTTTTTTTTTTACCTGTACAAATTTTAAGTACAAGTACACAGATTGTGTTCTACAAGTTGTAAATCAAAAAGCTCTTATAGTCTCACTTTTGCTTTTAATGGTTCAGACATATTGTTGCAAAATCGTGTCTTTATTGTTCAGACTATCATAAAAAGATCAGGTACAGCTCGCATATGTCCAACAAAAAGTAAAATAAATCCGAATTTGGTTCCCTTCAGGCTGCATTGTGAACACAGCCATAGTTAGATCCTTCATTCCTCTAGTTGCTTGGTTGTAGCGGCTCTGGACACACACAGTTATAGCAACTGAAACACTTGTTTTATCAGGTGCCAAACCAACTGGGCCAGAATTATTATTATTTCCTGATCTAAGTTCTCCAACAAGCAAAGGAGGATTTATCCAATGTCCAGATTTGAACTCAGGCTCTAAAAAGCAAAAACCATTAATGCTGACGGAGGAGCAACAGGAAAGACTGGAGAAGACAGAAGGTGAATGCCATTAAACTATTTATTTTACAGCTTTAGTTTGGCTGAAAATATCAGAGAAAACATGGAAAAAGATTGTTTCTAATTTATGTGAAACCATATGAAGAAACACATTTTTACAATCCATGAGGTTTTTTTTTGCTGCTTGTTCATCAGTTTAGAAGTGATTACAATAATTAAAAACATCCACAGCAGAATATAATCCATAAAATCAGTTGTATAAAATAGGCGATAGTTACTTTCAATCATAGCAGGTAAATAGAACATCTACAGAATCAAGAACAAATGTTCACATCCACATATTAACCCAGGAACAGAATTTTTTACTAGGTTTACATTATACGCCTTATCTGTTCTAGTTTCTATGTAAACAGAGCTGTTAATTAATGGCTTTCTCAAAACTTTGCTCGAAAAAGACAATCAACATGTGTGTTTCTCATGCAATGAGGCAAAGGAGTTTCTAGATGGATGCATTTTATCACCAGTCAAACGCGGAAAAGCCTCTACTGTTCATTGCTTTGGCGTCTAACTGCTGTGACTTATGTGAAACAAATGTTTTAAAAAATATAAATCATTCCAGATTCCGCACGAATAAATGACATCCGAATCCGCAAATAACCTTCTCGTTTAAAAGATTTGTCACAAATCATTCAGAGTAACGGCTTCACACCTGTGTGAATTATCACGTGTTTCCTCAAAAGGCTTCTCACCAGTGTGATTCTGTTCTCCTGTGTTTATTCAAACTACACTTTTCAGTAAAATTCTTGTTACAAATCATGCAGGGAAAAGGTTTCTCACCAATGTGAATTCTGATGTATTTAGGCTTCTCAAGACTCAGTTTCTCTCCTGTATCTTCAGTCTCCTGCTTCAGAACAAGCTGCTCTGCCTGCTCACTAATGGGGAGCTCCATGGTTTCCTCTTTTGTCCAGGAATGTTCTGGTTCTTGCTGCTCTTCTTTTATCTGCATGGTTTCTGGTTCCTCTTGGTCCAAACTGGAATGCATCTCCTGTTTACAGAGTTCCTGGTCAGAGAAATCCTCCTCTTTTCCAACATAATCCTGAAGGTGGTCTGGAAAGACAAACACAGCAGAATGACTTTCTATTGTAGGTTAAGGAAAGGACACTTCACGTCAATCATACCTTTCTTGATCTAACCACATACAAACATAATGTAACTACATCTCACAGCATGAACCTGTGTGGTGGATCCTTCTACCTCCACCACAAAGTGTTTGTATAGTTTCGTAGTTCGTATTTAGTACCACATTTAGTTTGGCATTTCATTTAGATGTATATTTTCTAATGGGTGCACAGTTTAGTTAATGTCTTATTGGTTTACTTCACACTTGTTCTTTTCTTTGAGGTTCTGCAAATTCAGATCAGCAGGAGGTGGAAGCATCCAGGAACAAACCACTTTCCCAAGAACTAAAGGGGGAATTTTGTTTAAGTTTACTTTAAGCCGGGCACACACTGTGATTTTTTTCAAGCGTTGCACGCAGCTTCAGCTGACACTGTACAACAAAACCGCAGGGTTTAATCGTACAGTGTGAGTTCACCGCTCACGATGCATGTTCAGCCCGACGCCCTGATGCGATCTACCTGCTCACACTGTATGTCTAAAAACCACGTTGGACTCATCTCGGCAGTGAGATGGCGCTATTCGGACTGGCCTATCTGGAAGCCAAACCAGTAGAAGAGGAATATGAAGCTCACTAGAGTGAAACCGCTGCCTTGGATATTTTTGCAAATTTGTGCTCTTTGTGAATCCCTAAAAAAAAAGGTGACGACGTATTTGGACAAAGACATGGCTGAGCAAACGTGGCTACTACGGTCTGTCAATATTACAGAAAGAACTCAATTTCACTCACAGCCTCGCCATGCTTCTGTGTTTTCATCTGAGAGGAAGAAGAAGAAGAGCCTTTGTTTGTGCACGCCCACTGAGTAATTTGCTCACGACAGTCGACTGAATTTCAAACACGTTTGATTTTCTACTGACCTCATGATTCCTGATCGGGAGATGAGAGGCTGATCACCGCTCGTTACTCCCTGTAAACTACACGACACATGACACACAATCAGACTGAAAGTCGGCCCGATCGGAATATTCTCGCATGACTGGAAAGTCGGCCCGAAAACGGCAAAAAATAAAAGTTGCACACTGTGAGCTCAGCTTTAGTTATTTTGTCACCTTAATATTCAATTATTTGCATTAAGTTAGAGAGATGATTTATTTATGTTTTAGTTTTGTACGCCTCCCTCATGCAGGAAGTTTATGTTATTCCACGCCTATTTAAGCAGCCTCTATTCTTTATCAGTAGGTCAGTTTTTTGGTTTATGTTCCTGTTCAGTTGAACTCGGTTAATTTGGGCCAATTCCATGTTATTTATTATCTAAGCCATTTTGTATTGCTTTTGAGCCTTTGTTAAATATTTGACACTATTAAATTAAAGGTTGTTTTTTTTTTACATTTTTGAACACCTTTTGTCCTTACTTTGGTCTCTCACAACCTGACAGAACGTTCACTGGTTATAACAGACTGGTTAATGATCCACCATCTGGCAAGTTTTGGACGTCCACTTTTATCATCAAAGGTTTAAAATCTAATGTTGGATTAATTGTACATAAGTTATTCTACTTTAATCATATTATACTTACACATATTGTTATCCCTATCTTACTTATATTACAAAGAGTGTTGAAACATTTAACTTTGTTTGCTGTGTTACTAATGTTTTGCTGTAAGTCTGTGCAGAAGGATGCTGACGGCTGCGGTCAAGGCTGTGGAACACGGAGAGCTGCATAACCAGATAAGGAGAGGAATTCTCCTTATCTCATGTTGTTGTACAGAAGTTTCTGTGAACAGGTTTCATCTGGGTTTCCCCCCTCCCTTTAGCAGATTGAAACCACATTGTAACCAGGGCATCCCTGATCTAAATAAATAGCCTGGAGAACAGAGACTGCTTCAGAGTGGTTTGGAGGATTGTAACTGAGCAGTCTCTGATCACTCTCCTTGCAAGTAAATCATACTCAATTCTCTGTGTCTTTCTTTGTGCAGGTTGCTGAATAAGGTGTTTGGTGTTTAAACCTAACATCTAATTACCTGCAATTCCTTAACCATTAAAGAAATGTTTAAATTATTGATTTATTTATTGATTTTTATTTTTTTGCTGAACTATCAAGGTTTTACCACGCCTTTTGCCCAGAGACTGCTGGAGAAAGGCAACAGCTCCACTGTAACCCTATAGATAAGCCCCAAATGAGGGTATGACCACACATTTATCACAGGAGGCCAAAATAAAAGGGATGCTAACTCCAGAAAGCCAGAGCTGCATCCCATTCTGGTCTGATCCAGCTCTTTATCTAGCATTCTGTATTTGCTGACCTCAGTGCAGAGCTAGACTGTAAACCTTCTCTTACTCCAACTCCTTAGACAAAATAATTAGAAAAATATTTAAAAGGATGGTAAGAATACATAATGCACCTCTTCTTATGACACAATGTGGGTAATGCAAAACATCTCTAGTGCATGAATTATGAAAGACTTGATCAAGATTTTATTCTCAAGGGTTTTTATTCTTCTTAAGACTTGAAAAAAAATGTAAATCATTTCATGAAGTTACAGATATGTCCAATGGAGTGGACTATGCGCACCTGAGAACTCAATATAAAATTTGAATTTATAAAAAAATAATGATCTAGTATTCTGTTATAAAAACACAAATCATTGTTTTATTTTATGCTTTGAAAAATATTCCAACATATTTTAATATTTTACACTTTATAGGCGCAATGTTTAGAACTGAATATGAAAAACCAATGACACTCATAGCTGACTGAAGTGACTGAAAATCCTCAGGATGTACTGCTGCCTTAAACGTCTTCTGAAGTGTACTTAGGAAGGGTCTTATTATGGAGAGCCTATCTGTGTTAGCTGGGCGGTAAACAAAGCTATTCACAAAGTGGAGGTGTCTAAGGATTTGCTCATCCCTGTTTACAGACATGGTCGTAGTCCATCATCACTTGACAAGTACATTCCTGCCCTTCAATGGCGAATGTACCCCATGATCAAGTCGATCCCTAAAAATATCTGCATTTCATCTCCTGTCAGATTTCCTTTCCCTTTCTGGAGAGCATACAAGTTGGTGTTTTTCACTATGTCATCAATGAGATGAGCTGGAACAGGTATCTGAAACAATCCATAGGATCTCTTCCCTCCACATTCAGTTTACACTCTCCTAGAAAAGGAGGCAAGTCTCTGGCAAAGTCATTGTTTTGGATTTTCACGACATATTTATGGGCTTCAGTACGGTCAGGTGCCCTGTACCCATCATCCTCAGCGTCCTGATCATGCTGACCTTCCTCTGTTTCCTGGCCCTCATCACCCTCACTTTCCTTTTGGCTATCTTATTCTTCACTGTGTTTGAAGTCTACAATAGAAATAATTGGTATAGTCATAACAAAAAAGGTAAAAAAGTTGAAAAAAAACAAATCAATTCACTGGACTTCCCATCCAGGAAGCTTTTTCAATTCAAAACAGTCACACAAACTACAGCTAATCTGCAGAAAGTATACACAAAATACACTTAAAAGTAAATTTTAAATGAATAGCTTATATGTGTAACGTTAAAACACTGAATTATAAGCAAAACTATTAAAAAACACAGTAAACAACTATATGACTTATGTTGAAAAATGTAATACCTGATGCATGACGTTCACTTCATTGGACTCATGGTTAATCATAATTTTCTACATATTAAACAAAAAAATTCTATTTCAAACTGACAATATCCTTGATTAAATGTTGCTGTAAATCATTATATTTTTTTTACCTGTTGGGCTCTACTACAATAGAAGGATTGAGAGAATATGCCAGCAGTGGTCGACAGGGGTTGCCGTTTGTTGGCCATCTTGGATGAAATTTCTCAGATGAAATTTACTTGCAGTTTGTTGGAATAATTATGTATAAGATACTTAATGTTTGTTCTTATGATGTATAATATGTGACATATTACTGTTCCAGAGAGGTGTTGCACAAGCAGTATAGGGTCAACTCTCAGGAAGTATTGCTCAAGCTTAACGAAACTAAGAGGTTCTCGGATCATTTGACCGCAAGACATTTAAATGCAAATTGACCTGTTCACTGAGGCTGCAAATTGAATTGTATTTCTTGTTTCCTATTCCTTTAGCGCAACCTCAGCTTGTGTAACTAGGGACCCCCCCTCTGACTTTAATAAATAGCGAGGAGAAAGCTGAAGACTGGCAGAGTGTATTGGAGATTTGTAAACTCTGCAGTCTCTTCCTACTCTCCTCGCGAGTAAAACTAAATTAATTGTCTCTGTGCCTTCTTTCTTTCCCTGTATGTATGTATGATGTTTTAGGTGCTTAGACCTGACACAGTTACAATGACTAATATGTAGTTTCACTATAGAAAGCATAGAATTAGAGATATTTACTTTTTAGTAGCTGCCCACTACAGTGACCGCTATTCACCAGAGGGTTTTAAGAAAAACAGGGTTAACATAGATGACATCTTTCCATCACATTGTTCTCCAGAAGAAATGTTGACTTTAATGGCAACACACAAGTTCAATCCTTTCCCTCCCCTGTTTATTTCTACTTCACTTCGAAACCTAGAGTAAAAACTAATCTAAACTACATTCCTGTGACCAATGTTTTGTTATTCTCATGACAAAGATTCATGCAGATCAAGCTCCTCCTATTTGATGATTCAGTCTGTGGTGAAGCCTCTGTGCATCACTGTGATACATCTTAAGTCTAAAACATTTAGATATGATACAGAATGACAATAGAATAATGATAAAGCCAAATATTCATTTTTTGAACAATTTGAAATACAGAGACGTGTATGACAACATCATGTCAACCAGAGGCAGAAGGTTGAAATATGTTTACGCCTGTTTTAGCTAGACTACCCTCCATCTCTTTTAGAAAAATTAGCAAAAGGACGTGAATTTTGCCTTTGTGGATGAGAAAGATGTTTGTGTTTTCCTCTCAAAAGGATCTGGTGAGAATTTGATTTATCAGTTAACACCATGAAACAAATCAAGAATCTGATATGTTTCAGCCAGGTACCCAATCAGCTTGAAGAATTGTAATGAATGACCCTAACTTTTACTAACATCTTTATGGCGTTACATTTATGTCATAACCAACGCGAGCAAAATAAACATACTCGCATGTATGTTAGACTACTTCTGCGCATGGTTTATCTACCGCCGCGCGAGAAACTGCTGCTTCAAGAGGAGAAAATCTCGTGGGATCTCCGGGATCTCCCTGCGCGCACAATTTTCTATCCAGCGGCCACGCTCGAAGACGGCTGCCCTCTTGAAAGCGTCTCTGCGCTCGGACAGATTTTCTCCTCGCGCGGAGGAAAAGTGGTTTTGACAGGTTGGGCGGAGACAACTGTAAGCCTCCTCCTGATTGGGCCTTGCAGACACGATCTCACAGGAAGTAGTGTCAGGAAGCATTTGACTGACAGCTCGTCAGTTAAGACGACGGCTCGAGGCGACTTCGGTAAAGTTAGAAAGATATTCACAGATTCGGACTTCCGGGATCAATAACTCTCGTTGTTGAAACACAAATGACGCATCTTTCATGTCCTGATAGCACAGACTATGAACTACTAGACGATATATATACGACTATAAACTACAAGAATCAAAAAGCGTTATTTTCGAGAAAAACAATCCGTTCTCCGAGCTGGATGTATTACATTGATCTCTATGCACAGGCAGCGGCCAGGCCAGTGGTTTAGGACCAAGGATCTCTTGGTGATCGCACTACAACAGCTGCTTTTGAAAAAATACACTTTTGAAAAAATACACCTTTTTTTTTAGAATTTTTTAATTGTTATTAACCATTAATATCATCCTATATTAATCAATAGCTCTGTGATTATACAGTGCAGACTCCAAAATCATCACACACACCAGGTTGATGATTTTGTTGATGGGGTTGCTAGTTCTCTGCATACTGCCTTAGACAACACAGCTCCTTTGAAAATGAAAACCGAAAAGCTTGCTCCTTGGTGTAATGCAGAGCTGCGCACTTTGAAGCTAAATGCTAGGAAACTGGAGAGAAAATATCGCTCCACAGGCCTGCGGGAATCCTACCTAGTCACTAGTAACTTTCTTTGTTGATAAAGCTTATAGTTAGAGTGGCTCAGGTTATCCTGAGCTATCTCTATAGTTCTGCTGCTATAGGCTTAGACTGCTGGAGGACATAGGGACCCTTTTTTTTTTCATCATTCTATCTCTATTCTCCCACTCTGCAGAATCTGTTAGTTCAATCTCTAACGTTCTGCTCTCTCTGCTTTTTCTCATAGTAGCTTCATCTGGTCTGTTCCTGTTTGGCTGTGACTCCATCCTGAGAGAAATATCAGCTGTGCTGCTGCCATCAACTTCTCTGTTTAATTGCTGGAGATCGGCCTGTTTTTCAGTGTAGTCATGTTTCCTTTTAATGTGACTAACTGGATGTGCTCTCTTCATCCTCTGACATGGTAACTGGCTCGGAGCTCGTCTGCCTGGCTGTGTGTTTCCTGGACAGGGCCGCCTTTTACAGCTGCTTTTTGTATCTCTGCTTCTGTCTCCTTGAACCCCAGTGGGGCCTCAGCAGATGGCCGCTCACACTGAGCCTGGTTCTGCTGGAGGTTTCTTCCTGTTAAAAGGGAGTTTTTCCTCTCTGCTGTCGCTACATGCATGCTTGGTGTGAGGGATTGCTGTTGAGTCAATGAGTCAATGCAATCAGCTGGTTTTCTTTAGATAGAAAAATTTTGACCAATCTGACTGTATGATTTGATTTAGTTTGTAAAGTGCCCTGAGATGAAATGTGTTTTGAATTGGCGCTATATAAATAAACTGAATTGAAAGTACGATAGTTGGGTACTTCATCCACCACTGATCATCTTGATATGTTTCTCTGTAGCAATCTTTCAATGCAATTTTTGCGGTATTGTTTCAGCTGTTCGTTTTACGTGGGAATGGTGAACCCGTAGCATCAGAAAAAAAAACACAGAGTCATATTTACACAAAAGCTTTAGTGTATAGACAGGTATAGACATCATGCTTAAAACTTCAATGTATTTCATAAAGAACTCCCATCTGCCTAGCATCTCTGTGTGCTTCATTCACAAAAAGGTGTATTTTTTCCAAACCAGCTGTTGTAGTGTGATCACCAAGAGTCCCTAATGGTTAATAACCATAAAATATTCTAAAAAATAGCTAAAGGTGTCTTTTTCAAAAACAGCTATTGTAGTATGTTCATCTGGAGTCCCTTGGTGTGTGTGGTGATTTTGGAGAGTCTGCACTGTATAATCACAGAGCTATTGATTAAAATAGGATGATATTAATGGTTAATAATAAAAAAACAAAAAAATTCTAAAAAGTGTATTTTTTCAAAAGCAGCTGTTGTAGTGCGATCACCAAGAGCCCCTTGGTGTGTGTGGTGATTTTGGAGTCTCTGCACTTTATGGCAGTGGAGTTATTGATCTTTATTTGCAACGTTTTTCTGTTGTTTTACCATTTGCAGACGGTCCCTAACCACTCGCCTGGCCGCTGCCTGTGCATAGAGATCAATGTAATACATCCAGCTCGGAGAACGGCTCGTTTTTCTCGAAAATAACGCTTTTTGATTCTTGTAGTTCATAGTCTGTGCTATCAGGACATGAAAGATGCGTCATTTGTGTTTCAACAACGAGAGTTATTGATCCCGGAAGTCCGAATCTGTGAATATCTTTCTAACTTTACCGAAGTCGCCTCGAGCCGTCGTCTTAACTGACGAGCTGTCAGTCAAATGCTTCCTGACACTACTTCCTGTGAGATCGTGTCTGCAAGGCCCAATCAGGAGGAGGCTTACAGTTGTCTCCGCCCAACCTGTCAAAACCACTTTTCCTCCGCGCGAGGAGAAAATCTGTCCGAGCGCAGAGACGCTTTCAAGAGGGCAGCCGTCTTCGAGTGTGGAGATAGATTTTAAAGAAGAACACATTAACCAGAAAAGAGGTGGAATATTCTTTAGCCTTTTGCTGAACCGGTGTTTGGAGAAGAAGAGCCTGCCTGCTGAGAATCTCCTAAACTATTGTGCTCAAGGCTCTTGCACATTGATGATCAAGTGTCATGAATTTAACATGGTTTTAATAAATAGGGCTGTGAAAACAATCCTTTATTAATCAAAATGAAGGATAGAGGAAATTATGACAAAGGATGATGCAGGAATGCTTTTAAGTTGTTTGTAGGTGGCTTTGAATTCTGATGTCTTTCAAGTCTAGATTTCTTTATAAACATTTTTCCACAGGACAGACATTCATCAATCTTCTTACCTGAGTGAGTTCTCATGTGATCCAGAACAAGCTGCTCTTCATGCTCACCTATGGGGAGCTCCATGGTTTCCTCTTTTGTCCAGGGATGTTCTGGTTCTTTCTGCTCTTCTTTTATCTGCAGAGCTTCTGGTTCCTCTTGGTCCAAACTGGAATTCCTCTCCTGTTCATAGAGCTGCTGGTCAGAGAAATCCTCCTCTTTTCCAACATAATCCTGCAGGCGGTCTGAAAGACAAACACAGCAGAAAGACATTTTATTTCCCTCAGCAGCGCTTCCTGTACACCTCTGCCTGGAAGAGACAGACCCCAGCTGAATGTGTCAGAGGCTCAGCAGATTTTAAATGCTTTTCTAATAAAATTCTCTCTTCCATCGTAAAAGAAGCATTATGGTAAGAAAGAGAAATATAGGCCTAAGTGATAAAGCCGTCTGCAACAGCTTCCTCATTTTTGCTATAAATGTAGCAGTTTTTTTTTCCTGTAAAAAGACTTTGAACTATAAAATGCAGTGAGTACAGTTATAAAAAAATCATGTTGCTGGAAGAATTCAGTTTTTGATAAATCTAGACTTTACTGGAGGCAGGAAGGCCTGCAAGGCCTGGACGATGAGGTGATCACCTTCAGTCCCTCACATGGAAATGCATGATCCCTTTCTGGACATCTTAAAAGTGTCATATAATGATTACATAGGTCTCTGAATAGCCATATGTGCTGTTCTATGAGCCCTAATGCAAGCCTGATTATAAGCCACAGAATGAAACGACAGGATTTCTTCCTTTTATTGTATGATCATGAATATTGTGCGCTAACTGGTTGGTTTACAATCGACCGAAGCTGCTGAGCAAAGACGCATCGTAGCAACAAGCACTCACTCACTGAAACATCTAAATTGTTGATATGGTAGGGTGACCAGACGTCCTCTTTTTCCCGGACAATATCCTACTTTTCATACCTAAAAAATGTTAGGGGGAAATTTCAAAATCGTCCAGGATTTTGGTCGACTACAGTGCAGCAGGTAGTAGAAACAGGGAGCCAGCGGGGGAAGGAGTGACCGAACCCGACCCGGTGACGGTAGCCTGGACAACGGCAGCCCCGTGCTTCCTCCCGCCCTTACCAGGCAGGCGGGGAGAAACAAGGTAAGGTCCTTCTGGGGGGAAGCATACCATCACTGGGTCGGGTTCTGTCGCTCCGTCCCCCCTCGGGCCCGGGCCAGTCAGCGGATTCAAACGAAGCACCCAATTGACATCAATTCGGTGCTTCGTTTAAATTCGCGTGTTTTATGGTGGAAGTTTCGAATTGTGAGATTTGCAGAGAAAGGAGGTGTTAATGGGGTTTGAACTTCTCTGTACGTCCTTTTCACCCACTGAACTATCGTTATTCATCTATGACGATGTTAACTTTGTTTTGCATTCTTTGATCCCTTTAAAAGAGGCAAGTTTTTGTTCATCTGGGAACTCTTGTCTGGGTTCCCCATCACAGAAGAGCAAACTAACTCAGCCATGCTGAAGAAAAAGACATTTGATCAAACTAAATTAAGATGCACAGAATAATCAAAGAAAAAGAAATTTGACCAGATGAATTGGAGAAACTACAATACACAGCATAAAGGAGGGGTCAGATTGTTAAACCATCTTAATATTGAGACTAGGGCTGCAACTAACGATTATTTTACAAATCGATGAATCGGCCGATTATTTTTTCGATTAATCGATGAATCGGACAAAAAAATTTTTTATATTAACCTCTTTATTCCAAAATAAACATTTTAGACAGAACAAACAAGCACACAAGTACAGGTTGCTCATTAACTGTACTGGTGCAATATGAAAAATAAATGTTAGTGTTAAAACTACGCGAAACTTACATGAGAAATGTAGCTGTACATCCACAAAAATATAGGCTACTTTGTTTCATAAGGCCCCCCATTTCAACAAATGAAGTTTTTTTAGACTAGAAGAGTTCTGCCTTTAAGACAGGAAAGTATAGCTGTACAGTCCCACAATTCTAAATGAGTCTGATACTGCTCCTTTGTTTTATAAAGCGTTGTTTGAGAGCGCAAAAAAAAAAATTCTGCACTCAAAAGCCCCCAAAGGGGTTCAAACAGCGCAGCAGTTTCACGCCTATAATAAGAAGATGAGACTTGATCGCGTTTCTCTGTTCCTCTTTAAAATTAATTTGCTGTCGATATCTTCTAGAACAGCACAACTCTCCAGCGGCAGCCATTGTTGTTGTCACCCAAGCGCGTTTTTGGTTTAGATCATCTGTCCATCATCGCATATAAGCCCGCCCTGACAATTTGAGAGCCTTCTGCTGCTACCATATGGAGCAGAGCCACCCAACTTCCCTCAACTCAAACCTTGTTTAATGGACAGGAAAGTATAGCAGTTAAAGTTGCTACTTGAGAAAATACTGAACCATAGAGATAAAAATAGCCCTGTGATTCAAATTATAAATTGTATTTGGAATAAAAATGAGAGAACTAGGGGTGCTAAAAAACACATCCTCCAAAGACAGATATTTACATGGGAATGTGGCATATAATTAATTGACATATTACTGATCTTGCTGGATTTTATTCTGCTTTACTTCCATAAATTGCAGGATCTTCTTTACTTTATCTTTGCCAGAAGATTTAAACTTTAAAAGCCTTGCCCTCATAATTTGCAAGTTAATTTATTTATAAAGAAAATATAAACGCTGCTTAAGCTAATTCAAATGAAATTAAAAGTAAAATAAGTAGCCAACCTTCTCACTGTCTGTAACCTACTAACAAGGTAAGGAAAGCATCAGATGAGCTACCTGAGAAACTAACGCTACGTTTCCCCACTTTAAAACCAAACAAACATGGTGCTAACCCTGCTGATCAGCTTTCTTTTGACAAAAGTTGCATGTTTCAAGTTTCAGGTGCTGCATCATAACAGTCAAATTCCGTGCCATGTTCATTTGTTTTGACAAAAGTTAGTATGTTACGACTTTTTTCACTTTACAAAGCGCAGGCTATTTTAATTATTGGGATCAATTTGCGCCGTCAATCCCGGCGCATGCTGGCGCTTCATTTGCAGTCTGGACGCTGAGGGTAAACATCCTCTGACTGCAGCGCTGAGAGAGGGACTCCTGTGGGAGGGGAGTCGGGGGTTGGTTGGGATGGGGAGGCGCCCCACGGCAGCAGCTGCCGCTGGAGGACCAGAGTAGGAACGATACATGCTTTCGCGTAAGAATCTCCAAAAGCCGCCAGTGACACCGTAAAAAGTCACCAGATTTGTCGCTAGTCGCTTTTTTGAAAAATAGTCGCTGGAGGGGTCTGAAAAGTCGCTAAATATAGCAACAAAAGTCGCTGAGTTGGCAACACTGCGCACCTGCAGCGCTGGTTCACTCTGCCATATTTTTTTTTTCTTCCCCTGTTTCAGTCAAGTGGATGTGATGACGGCTGCGGCGGATGACGCATTAATCGCGCGACACAACTAATCGATGATGAAATTTGTTGCCAATGCTTTTAAAAGTCGATTTTTATCGATTTTATGGATTCGTTGTTGCAGCCCTAATTGATACTGATGACCAGCATTCCAAGAGCCATTAAGATAAGTATAGGAGCCGCCGTGAATTGTCACAACTGATACTCTCTTGGTCTTGATTAATCGACTTGTATCTGTGCTTGTCCGTGTTAGCTCCATTTGATACAGTTGACCAATATTTTCTTTTAGAAAGACTGAATATTTTGTAGGAATTTAAGGAATAGAACTAGAATGGTTTGAATTGTATTAATCTGACGGATTTCGGTTTGTTCACATTAATAAAATAAATAAATCTCTTCCTCATGCTCAAAGGTTATGTGTAGTGGAGTACCACAGGGATCAGTGCTAGGACCAATTCTCTTTACTTTATATATGCTCCCAATCGGTAGAATTATTAGACAGCATGGGATTAATTTTCACTGTTATGCTGATGATACCCAGCTATATCTGTCTATAAATCCAGATGAAGCTAACCCATTACATAGATTACAGGCATGTCTGAAGACATAAAAACCTGGATGACTCTTAACTTTCTGCTTCTGAATGCAGACAAAACAGAAGTTATAGTCTTTGGACCAGAGTCTTTGAAAAAGAAGCTGATTAGTCAGTCACTTCATTTGAGCTGGATTAAATTGGTCTCAGATAATAAAAGTAAAATATTTGTTGTTAGTTTTGATCAAGACCTTTCATTTAAATCCCAGATCAAAGAGGTTTCTAGAATTTCCTTCTTTCATCTGAGGAATATTGCAAAGATTAGAAATCTCCTGTCCAGGGGTGATGCTGAGAAAACTAGTCCATGCATTTGTTACTTCAAGGCTGGACTATTGTAATTCTTTACTATCAGGAAGTCCACAAACTGTAGTTAAAAGCCTTCAGCTGATCCAAAATGCTGCAGCCAGAGTTCTGATGAAAAAAAAAGAGAGATCATATCTCTCCTATCCTGGCTTCTCTTCATTGGCTTCCTGTTAAATCCAGAATAGAATTTAAAATCCTCCTTCTCACATATAAAGCCTTAAATGGCCAAGCTCCATCTGATATCAGAGATCTGATTGTTCCTTATGTTCCTAACAGAGCACTTCACTCTCAATCTGCAGGTTTACTAGTGGTTCCTAGAATTTCTAAAAGTAGAATGGGAGGCAGATCTTTTTAGTTATCAGGCTCCTCTCCTGTGGAACCAACTACCAGTTTTAGTCCGTGAGGCAGACACCCTGTCTACTTTTAAGGCTAGGCTTAAAACTTTCCTTTTTGATAAAGCTTATAGTTAGAGTGGCTCAGGTTATCCTGAGCTATCTCTAGTTATTCTGCTATAGGCTTAGGCTACGTTCGCACTGCAGCCTGAAGTGACCCAAATCCGATTTTTTTGCCTATATGCGAACTGGATCTCATCTTTTCATGGCAGTATGAACAACACAGATCTGATTTTTCCAATGCGACCCAGGCCACTTGGCTCTGTGGTCCTGAATCCGATACGAATCTGATCTTTTCAAATGCGACCTGTGTCTGAACGGCCAGGTCGCATTCATCCGACCTGAACGTCATTAATACCCAACAAAGGGCACTATTCTGCGTCTTGCTAAGCAGAAGCAGCAAGAAAAACAACCACTATGGCAGATGATGATGATGCAGAGAGCAGTATTTATGTTTAAACATATTGAAAAGATTGAGTTTTTAAGGTTGGAAAAGACCGCTAGATGCGCTCCAGCACTACCATCCATGTTTACTTCCGTAAACACAGAGCACACTGGCCTGTGACATCATTGTGCCCACTACTCCGCATGCGGGACACTTGCGTTGTATGACTGCAGTTCACACAGGAGATCACATACAAGTCGCATATATTTGGAAATATGAACGCAACGCAAAAAAAAGAAAATCGGATTTCACAAAAAATCGGAATTGAGCATCAAGGCCTGCAGTGTGAATGTAGCCTTAGACTGCTGGAGGACATAGGGACCCTGCTTTTCATCATTCTGCTTCATTCTATCTCTATTCTGCCACTCTGCAGAATCTGTTAGTTCAATCTCTAACGTTCTGCTCTCTCTGCTTTTCCTCATAGTAGCTTCATCTGGTCTGTTCCTGTTTGGCTGTGACTCCATCCTGGAGAGAAATATCAGCTGTGCTGCTGATTGCATCAACTCATTTATTCAATGGGGCCGTCTGTGGAGCTGGTTGACAGTTGCCTTTTGTATCTATGCTTCTTTTCTATGTCTGCTTCTGTCTCCTTGAACCCCAGTCGGCCTCAGCAGATGGCCGCTCACACTGAGCCTGGTTCTGCTGGAGGTTTCTTCCTGTTCAAAGGAGTTTTTCCTCTCTGCTGTCGCTACAAGTATGCTTAGTGTGAGGGATTGCTGAAGAGTCAATGAGTCGATGCAATCAACTGGTTTTCCTTAGATAGAAAAAATCCATTTGACTAGATGACCTGCTTGAATATGTCTCTATAAAGTCCCTTGAGATGACGTGATGTGAAATGGCGCTATATAAATAAACTGAATTGAAGTGAATTAATGTTTAGATTCCTCGTTGACAAGAGTTAAGAAACAAACTGGGAAACAAGCCCACTTTATTTACATCTGACCAATGGGATCTGCAAAATAATGTATTTTCAAAGTTAGGTGGCCGTATTTTTGCCTGTTCAAAATGCTGCTATGTAAATAACTGTTTTTTATTATTTTTAGTTATTCTGCGACTTTTAATCACCCATGAAGCACCAGAGAGCCTCTCGGCTCACCATCTCCAATGTGTTAAATAAGGAGATTTCATGAAGTTCCAAACTCCCCAATAAAAGAAAGAAAAAGACTAAAAGGCTATCATTTGGACTCTTAACAGAACATACTTTCTGATCACGTTAATCGAGGTGGATCCGCCTCATAAAAAGAGGAATAAAGAAAAAGAAATATATCTGAAATTCTGGAATCTAGAGCATAATTTTCCTGATCTGTAGATTTTGAAAAATTATGTTACCAGTTAATTAAAATCTACTAAAGGAAACACAGATCAGTAACAGTTAACAGCTAAAATCACGAAGGTGATCCAGTTGTGTGTCTAGAATGTGAGCTGGAACAGAAAGCTCTGTGTTTACATCTTTAAGCTTTCTCTAATGATTCTTTCCTGATAAGAGATCACATGAGCCAACACTTTACTTTACAGTTTAGTGTGGTTATTATTACTGCCAATTTTAGAAACAGCATTTAGTTTGAGACTTTATAGAGTGGACCAAAAGTAGGGATGCACGATATAATCGGGCCCCCTATCGGTATCGGCCTTAAAACTGAATATCGGACATCGCCACCCCCACCGATATTTAACCCGACATTTGATCAGCTTCTGAGTTTCGCAAAGTCTAAAAAAAAAAAAAATGCTACTTCTTCTTCCTCAAAAACGTCTTTTTACAGACTTAAAAACTTCTAAAGACGAGGGGAAAAATATTGATCCATTAAAATATCCCAATATCTTCATATGCTGATATATTGCCATTTAAAAACACCATATCAATCTCTTTTACTAATGAAATATTGCTATATGTCATGTTATCCTACCATAAATTCACGCAAAATCACGGAATTTTCCATATATTTTTATATGTTGATATATTGACGCGGTATCCATCTATTTTAAATTTTAAATCTCACAAAGAATTTTGCAAAATATCACGAGAGTTTGTAACAGAATCGCATGAAATTTCACGAGATTTTGAAAGTAAAATAGATCGATACCGCTTTTAAAAATCAATTTGATATCAGCATATGAAAATATATTTGAGTATATTATTTTTCAAAGTGTCAGAAATGGATAACAAAACTGCTATTTTCAATGACTACTTATTTTTGTCCAGCTTTTAACATCGGTATCGATATCGGCTACGCTACATGAGTTTTAAAATATCGCATATCGGATATCGGCTAAAATCCCAACATCGTGCATCCCTAACCAAAAGGAAAGCCTTGTTTTGGCTTAGAAAACGTGCAAATTGAACTGGTTCCATTTTATAAAGCTTCAAACTTAACTGTTTTAGAATGACAATTGTAACACAGATTAAATGATCTAGGTAAAAAAAAAACAAAAAAAACAAACAGGAAAACCGTATAAAAGTCTGTTTGAGTGATTTTATTCTTTAAAAGTGCAACATGAGTGCTTAACTAGGGATTTAAAGGGTTAAAAAATTCAGTTACCAGGGCAGAATAGACCGACAGGGTAAGTTTGGGCAACCAGGTAACGGCAGGTAAGCCCGCCCTCCTGCTCCGGTGTCTGTGAGCGTTGCTGTTAGGGGTGTAAATAATAATCATTTCGAATCGATCCAACAGCCGACGATCCGATGCATCGATACGTCCGCAAGAGTATCGATTAGAGATGGGTGATATGTTATCGTGTACGATACATCGTCAAAGAAATTCCTCATGGTAACAATTTGTCATCTCGCGATAAAAATGATAAACTCCCGCCGGTGACGTATACTGCGCGTGACACAGCTGCAGTCCAACTCACGTGCGAGCCATGCGCAAACAACAAGCATGGCAGAAGGTGGAGGATACGTGCCCCAAGACCTGGTTCCTAAAAGAGGCTCCAGCTCCGTTATCTGGAACTGGTTTGGATTTAAAAAGTCTGATACGGAGCAGAAAGTCGTAATATGCAAAGTTTGTAGACAACCTGTGACGACAAAGGACAGCAACACTACCAATTTATTCCACCACCTAAAACACAAACGGGAATATGATGCTGGTCAGAAGATGCGCTGCGATGCAGCAGAAGCCCCGACTTCGAAAACCTCTGTTAAGAAACCGACTGCCACTCAAACAACGACGCGTTTGCTCATTTCACACCGTATGACAGCCAAAGCAAGCCATGGAAAGAGTTAACAGAGGCCGTTGCACAGAGAGGTATTTCAGTTTTATATTCTTGTTAAATTTATTGAAATTATTTTTTTTTATTTCGTTGTTTAGCATGCTGACGATCCTGCTAGTCTTATTTCTACATTCTAGCACAAAGAAGTATTTCAGGTTTTACATGTTTGTTGGAAGTTATTGAAATTATTTATTTCTATTTTAGTATTTAGATTTTTCTGTTTTTTTTTTCCCCTTTATTTATCATGCCATTTGCACATTTTTGTAGCCCAACAGCAAAAAAGGTCGTTACAGGTTGGTATAACATTTGCATTTTATTTTTAGTGAAGTGAGTGTAATGTATGTTAGAACTTGCACTGGTATTTATTTATCCAATATATGGCATGTTCCAGCAACTGGTAATTTACACATCTATTTATATTAGGAGGTGATTACTGATTAGTTTTAGTTTTCAGTGAAATACTTTTAAGTTCTGTTTCTCAATTTATCAGGTTGTATTTACAGTTGCACTACTTTGCAACTTTTATAAGCCAAGTTATATTTGCTGTGTAGCATCTAAATAAATGTGAAATTTGTTCTCATATTTCAGGCTTGTTTGATTGGTTTGATACATTAGGCTGATATTGTGTTTTGGTTTTGCTTTTTATCGTCACTTATCGTTATCGTGGTAAAACCTAGAAATTATCGTGATCAATGTTTTAGTCCATATCGCCCATCCCTAGTATCGATTCATGTTTTTTTTTTTTCCTCCAGTCTATTTTTATCCGTTTGCTCCTGGGCGTAATTTCTCCCACGCTGCGTGTGGCGCTTTTAAAACCTATTTTTCCCTCCTACGGCGCTTCCTGGTTATGCAACTCTTACAGCAGTGTGTTGCAGTGAGCTTGATGCAGATATTTTTAAATTATGCTCAATATTGAAGCGTGGTCTGAGCTACACACTGTGGGTTCTAGATACGGCCGAGGCTGGTGAGGAAGTGGGGGCAAGTTTAGTCCGGACGACGGAGGGACATGAGGGCCAAAAGAGCGGAGATCCAGGTGGAAAAGGGTCCCAGCGCTCTCGCCACACACTTGCTCTTCTAGCGGGTCAAACTTCACGAGTTGTTTTTCCGTAATTTCGGTCATAAAAACAAAACAGGCTGGGCTCCTGTCTGCGCGCACTGTTTGGCGTCAGCTACAATTTGGGAGAGGAGCAGCGAGCGCCTGTGGAGGGGGCGGGACGCCTGGAGCCGCAGGTATTGAATTGCACTCATTACACTGATATTGTGCAGTATTTTTGATGCAACTTTTCTACTCTGTTATTTGCTGTTGTTTCTCAAAAAATGCATAACGATATTACAGCTTTTATTGATTTATTTCAAACCTGAAACTTTGTTTAGCCTGTAAGGTGTTAAATAAAAAAAAAAAAATAAAATGAACCAATGAATCGTTTCGTATCATGGTGTATTATTGAGTATCGGAAATAATCGAATCCTTGGGTCAGCAAATCGATACTGAATCGAATCACCATGATGGATGTGATTTACACCCCTAGTTGCTGTGTGAGTGGAGAGACAGACGTGCTGCGCTGCTTTAGAGGCTAAAAACTGAAAAATGGAGTAAAGCTGGAGAAAATACAGCTAAAAGCGAACTACACTGAGGTCAACTTCAACACTACAAACGTTGTAGCTACTGCTGTAAGAATTTAGTTGTAAATTCAGTGTTTAGATATAGTGTTAGAGACGACCACCTGCAGAGTTGATAGCTTAATGTCCGCAGGAGACAGCGTGGATTCACATTGTGGGAGTGTGTTGTCCAGCCGCTCCAGTGAAAATGTTCATTTTCAACTTAAGAATCTGACCTGCTATACACCTTAACATTTTCATCTACATGTAACCTGCATAAAATAATCACCCGCATTTTATTTTGGCGGGTCAAACAGGAAAGCAGACTTTAAGTTCTGGGTCGAAGGTGAACTCAGATCTCCTCTGTTGCTGTGGCTAGCTGCTCACGTTGGCGTTTTCCTAAATCGCCGAAGAATACTGGGAAATCGACTTAAATTAAAACAGCCGAAGCATTTCAATGAGTGCGCCGTGACAACCACTCGACGGTCGGGTTTTTTTCCCCCACTGTCTCTGTCTTTTCCCTTCCCTTGGATCATGGACTAAACCAGTTGGACTCTTGTTTGGGAAGAAAACCTCTTTTGTCTCATCAGGGTTTATTTATTTGTTTGTTATTGTTGTTTTCTTGTTGTGTTCATTGTCTATATTTATAAAAAAAAATATATTATTATTCAATACCTACCAAAACATATGTAAAAGTATGCAACTTTAACTTTATTTTCTGTTGGATTGTGTTTATTCACACACAGGCTCCTCAGCCGAATCTTTCTGATTGCCATACCAACAAACTTGGCCGCAGTCAGGCGCCTAGCCTCAACTAGCGTTACATACATTAAGCCACATTTTTTAGCTGAATGATTCGGTTTACTGTGGGGTTTTTTAATGTGTAAATTCAGCTGACTTTATTTTGCACCTGCATCAAAACTTTATTTGTTCTAATGTGCAGCTAATCTGGTTTTGTGCAACCCAGTTATTTATGTTTATATGCTGAATATTGAGAGGGAGGCACCGAAAATAAACACCCACAGTATGATTATTATTGTGTATTCTGGATTTCATGCAGTGAATATTAATAGATTAGACTTAAGCAGGGAATATTTTTCTGTACCTCTGTTGATAGGTCAGGTTTTTGTGTTTGCGCGTTTCTTCTTCCACTGCTGGATTGGATCTCTGGATAAAAATCAAGCCGTGAGCTCCTTGTTGGAGCCGTTCCCTCTTCAGGACCACTGGAACTGTCCCTCTATTGCTGCACTTTGCTGTGTGGAAGGCCCCATTTCAACACAAAGACCTTTTACTCATCTTGACATTTTTTTCCCTCACACACATTCATACACAAACCCCATAAAATGCTGAACTCTGACTTATTTTTGACACGTCCCCTTTTTTTGTTTGGACTTTGGACTGATTAAACCAGCTCATCTGGTCAAACTTTGGGACTGAAAATTCGGAGCTGAGTAGTAGGCATCATTTTTCTGCAGTTAAGCGTTGATGTTGTTCTATTGTGAATTCTACTGGATTGTATTATTTAACTGGATCTGAACAAACCTGGATGTGGTGTTTTTAAGCAAAATTCAGGTTTAAATTATGCACCATGAATTTAATTAGATTTCATTCTAGAACTAATTTGAAGAGTGAAATACTCACTTTAAGTTGAAAAGTATTTTGTAAAAAATACCCATAATCCTTCCTGTGTGTTACACTATGACCTGGATGACTGGAGAATCTTCACCAGCATATGATACAATAGCAGAGGTGTCAAGCAACAAAGTACAAATACTTTGTTACTCTACTTAAGTACACTTTTTAGGTATCTATACTTTACTCCATTAGTTATTTTTTCTTCCTACTTCTGACTTCTACTCATTACTTTTTTCACACCAGTATCTGTACTTTCTATTCCTTACATGTTTAAAACAAACGTTACTCATTACTCTTGGCTTTGGTTTACTGTTTATAGGTCACGGATTAGCTCTGGATCCAGACCCACCTGCCTGGCTAATCTGGACCTTAAACCTGATTTTAAAACATTTATACATTACCGCATGTTGTCTGACGACAGTCTCTAACTTCACTTGCGCCGCTTCTCCTGTTACCCTGAAATCCACCATCCTCCATCACCACCCCGCTGCGCTCCAGACCTCCTGCAAAGCAAAGCCTACAGCCTCTGCTGTTTCTCCCGTATCGCTGCGCTCAGACTTATCCTCAGAGCTCAAGGAGTGCTTGCGCGACATTATCATTAAATTTGTAGGAGCAAAACGTGCAGAAATGAACGCTTAATTTAATATGACAGGTTAAAATAATCCCCATCAACATCCAGCAGATGTTCAGTTTCTGATGGAGATGAGAAATCTGCTTCCTGGTCTGTTGAAGAACCAATAGTTTGCATCCAATCTTTTAAATAAACGGTGTTAGTTTTTTTGAAATATATAAGAATTATGCTTTGATTTCTAGTTACCGATCTGTTGTTACCATATTTTATTCTCACGGAACTGGATCTTCTGGTCGCTTCTTTATCCTGCTTGCGCGCTATTGCAAAGCGGATCCCGACCTGGCGGGACCGAGCAGAGCTCGAACATTTAGAGAGTGATGTTTACTCAACTCGTTACTCTCGTGAGTATTCATCCTGATCTCCCGAAGCTTTCAGGGTTTCACCTGCAGATCAGTCTGGCTGCCTCTCCGCTAAAGCAAAATTTGGAGCCGCTTCACCAAACTAACGGCCCAATCGTAGCTTGGTTTTGCGAGGCTGGGTTGAGTTGGGTGACGCTAAATCCAGTAGTTTACAGCTCTGCTCCAAAGAACATATATTTCAGCCGATGAAATCTGAAGGCTAGCGTGGTTGTCGGTGCTGTTTTGATCGGAATTACAGTGAGTATTTCTTCAATTTTCTCGAAGAAGAAGAGCAAAAACATCGCTATGGGAGGCTTTTCTCTCATAGAGTGAAAAGATGTTTTTGCCTTTCTCCTCACTGGTTTAGGCAAGAGCTTGATCTCATCAACTGGCTCTTGTTCGCCGCCGCCTGTTAGTACGCCATATGCCGCGCTGGATTCGATTGGTTTATTTGGCCCTGCTTCATCACCAACACATAGCCAATCAGCCAATCCAGTATTTTCTTCCCTTCCCAAAAATGACTTCAATGGAAGTTGCTTCCAGATGGATATGCGGAGCAAATCCATCTGGCGGAGTCAGGTTATCAACCTGCTTGCTGTGAAGCAGGATTCTCCACTATGACCATAATCAAAAATAAATCTGGATCCAGGATCAAAATGAGCTCCTTGATATGTGCTTGAGAATGGCTTATCTCCATTTAAACTCCAGGTTTAAAGTCTTTGCAAGGCAGCATAAAGCCCACTGCCAACATTAAGACAGAAAGAGAAAGAAAATAACAAACGTGTCAGTTCAGGTGTTTGAGAAAATATAGGAATCAGGAAATTATCTTATAAACCAAACTGAATGATTGTTGTTCTCTACTTAAAAAAACACTTTAGGTTTTAAAATAGAAACATTTTCAATTTCTTTTTCTATTTTTTTTTTTATTATTTAAACATTCAATGTATAACATGGATGCATAAACACCTTATTTTATTTCAGGGTTAAATTCTGTTTAAATTAACAGACCCTTAAAAATGTGTCTGGACCTTTACTGTTGATTTTTTAAATTGCAGTTTCCCCTGGTTTAATGTTTATAAACATTTATTTCACGTCATGTACTCCATCCAATGCAGATCATTGGCTCCATCCACATCTAGTGAAAACTAGGATTTTTTTTCCTTTATCATTAATGAAAAACGAGGTGGTTTCAGCAACCAGAGAAGGAAGCTTGAGGGCAACATTCCACAAGTGAAGGAGAGTGCTGGAGGTAGGCAGCAGCCCCACAGTGACACTGCCTGATGAGCCACAGAAGATGGATGGATTTGTTTAGTTTCAGATCTCAGTTCAGTTGTTTGCTTTTTGGTTGATTTATTTTCATTTCAACAAACTTCATGGCCCCAA
>JAGKQL010001247.1:37472-64038 GCA_018398635.1 Cyprinodon brontotheroides
GGCTGCTCTGCCTGAATAAAATTACACCAAATGTAATTGATTTATCTGCTGCTGGCCAACGCTCTGACCAATGAGAGCAACTGACTGTGACGTAGGAAGCGCGACAGCAAGCTGGTGGGGGAGTGTAAACAAACAGCCTGTCAGTAAAAGCGGTGAATACGTCCTTCTTAAAAATGAATGAGCGTAGAACCTCTTCCTGCTCACGCTTCAACGAAAACCCAAAGTCTAATCTTTCCAAACCTGATTCCAAAGCTGAGTCAAAAATCACCATCAGAGCCAGCGGTCCTTCACACACGACTATTCAAGAGAGGGCCGCTGCAGATGGGCTCGCCATTAGCCCTGGCCTTGCCATTAGCCCTGGCTGCCGTTAGCCCTGGCTGCCGTTAGCCCTGGCTGCGCAGTAGCCCTGGCTGCCGTTAGCCCTGGCTGCCGTTAGCCCTGGCTGCCGTTAGCCCTGGCTGCCGTTAGCCCTGGCTGCCGTTAGCCCTGGCTGCCGCCATTAGCCTTGGCTGCCACAAGCGGCCCTGCTGCCGTTAGCCCTTGCTGCCGCGTAGTCTCTGGCTGCCGCTAGCCCTGGCTGCCGTTAGCCCTGGCTGCCGCTAGCTTGAGCTGCCGTAGCCCTGGCTGCCGTTGGCCTTGGCTGCCGCTAGCTGCCGCAGCCCTGGCTGCCGTGGTAGCCCTGGCTGCCGTTAGCCCTGGCTGCCGCCGGGGCCCTGGCTGCCGTTGGCCCTGGCTGCCGTTAGCTTCTAGCCCAAGGCCCTGGCTGCCGCGTAGCCCTGGCTGCCGCTGGCCTTGGCTGCCGCTAGCCTCTTGCTGCCGCTAGCCCTGGCTGCTGTTAGCCTTGGCTGCCGCGGTAGCCCCCTGCTGCCGCTAGCCCCTGCCGCTGCCGTTGGCCTTGCTGCCAAGTAGCTCCTTGCTGCATTAGCCCTGGCTGTCGTTAGCCCTGGCTGGCTAGCCTTGGCTGCTGCCGTTAGCCCTGGCTGCCGTTAGCCCTGGCTGCCGTTAGCCCTTGCTGCCGTTAGCCTCGGAGCTCCACTGGTTGCCGCTGTCCTCTGAACTTCAACAATTGTTTTTCTAATTACGCATTATATCGTTAAATGGACCATATAGTGACGCTTTAAAGTATAATATTCTCGCCTCAAATGATCTTAAAACGTACTTTTATTGAGCAACAGAAAGAGAACTTTTAATTTCCAGTGATGAGAGTAACATATAGAAAAACAAATGATTGAGAGCAATATAAAACATATAAATGAATGAAATGATAAAAACAACAGAAATCATAATAACTCCAACATCTCCCTCTTGTTTTACATTTTATTCATATGAGGTAACACATCTTACTTCAGGATTTCCACCACTTGCTTTTTGCATTTTCGGTGGGTCTGTCACTCCGTTACCCCTTTTATTTTCTTTTTTTTATTAAAAGCTGTTTCTTGCTCCAGAGGTTCAGCATCACGTAGCAACTGGTATTGAAGCATAGCACTTCCTATAACTCTATTAACCATTGACTTAATGCATGGAAACACACACATAGCAACAAGGCAGAGCATTATGAGAATCACAATAATTGGGCTTAAGATTTTAAGAATCCAGTGCCACCACGGACCTGTGGTTAGCCATGTCCAGAAGTCCCACTGAGTACCCTGATTATCACCACTCATGGCTCTCTCCAGATCGATAAGAGCATTCATAGCATCTTCAATATGAGTTTCATTTTCACTAGATATGTAAGTAGAACAGGTAGTATGGGGCCAAAATGGTAGCAAAATGGTAGCTGCGATATTAAAGCTACCAAAATGGGAGACAGAATCATTCAGCAGTAAACTTGCTTTTGACACTTCTTTTTCCTGCAATACTTTTCTCATATAGTCGACTAAAGTTCCTTCTTCTTCTGCTTTGTCTAGGTCTGCTTGGAATAGTGGGATTCTATAAGGTCTTCCATGAATGATTTCAAAAGGAGTCAACCCTGTTCCTGTAGGTGTGATTCTCATATACAGTTTAACTAAGTCTAAACATTCTGGCCAAGGCCTTCCTGTTTCTTCCATGCATTTCTTACGTCTGAAACATACATATCAGACATACCAAACACCCCTGACGCTGCCTGTTTTGCGGTTTCATCTGCAAGTCTGTTACCGCAGGAAACTGCGTCCTTCCCTTTTTTGTGTGCTGCACATTTACACAAGGCTATGTTTTGTGGTAGTAGTAAAGCTTGGAGAAGCTGCTTCAGTAAACTGGCATGTGTTATTGTTTTGCCCGTAGCAGTAATCATTCCTCTTCTGTCCCATTGTTTAGCAAAAAAGAAGATAGTGGAAAAGGCATACTGACTGTCTGTGTAGATGGTAACCTTTTGACCTTTAGCTAACGTACAAGCTCTAATCAGAGCAAAAAGCTCAGCCGCCTGTGCTGAGTGAACAGACTGAATTTGCCTTGCTTCTATCACTTTACAAGGAGATTCAACAACCTCTGCCTCTGTTTTCTCTCACAAACACTTCTAACTCATCTAGGTTGGTGTAAAACACTTCTCTGCCTGCAGTTCCACTTCCCTTTTCCTTGGTAACTTCAGCTGCATGTCTAGCGTACTCCATTATCCTCACAACATCAGCTGTTCTGTGCTCTACCAAATGCTTTCTGATCCAGGAACTAATGTGTGCCTGGAACCCATTCATTAAACCATTTTTAAGCTGTGCCTGATAAGTACTGTCCTTATCAGCATCATAAGGAATGCCACTGTGAGCTCTGAATTCTTTTTCTAATCTAATTTTGTAATCATCCACATTTTCTCCTGATTTTTGTAATACAGTGGACAAATGGGCATTATCAGCCCTCTTTTTAAACTCAGTGTGCATGGCATTGCAAAGAGCAGCCCACTGAGGCTGTAAAGCTGTTATAACTGTTCCATTGAGATCTCCTTGGCCATAAGGATTAACTCCACCATTTTGATCTCTCCCTGTGTACTGGCTACCTATTCGTCCCCACAGAGTAGGACCAACAGCACAAAACAGTGCTTGTCCAAATTCTTGTCCATTTAGTTTGTAGGACATATAAATTCCTTCCATTCCTAAAATCCACTGTTCAACATCCTCCTGTGGACTAGTGAGACCTTCAACTGCACTTTTTGCTTCATTTAAAGTCCATGGCCTGAACACTAGCATTGTTCTGTCCTGTGCATTGTTGGATAGGGGATTTGGGACTTCTATCAAAGGCATTATTCTATCAAATTCCTCAGACAGTTCACTGAGTTCTGTAGCTAATTTTTTATAAGGAGACTGGTGGGTGGAGTCTTCAGTTTTCAGCCTTAGTCGGGTATCATAAACATGCTGGTATTTCTGTTCACATTTTACTTCTTGTTTTGCTGCTGTTGATGGTTCTGGAGCAGCAACAGCTCCAGTTTCATTACTTTGCGGCACGTCTCCTGACTCCAGGTTAGCTGGAGGGGCAGTAGGCCTTCTTTGAACAATTTCATTGTCCTCTGGACGGACAAACATCACCTGATTTTGTTGATCAGAATAGGGAGGCAGAGACTTATTATCTCTATTTTGTTTTGCTTCTTTTATTGCCTCACACCAGTTTTGGGCCTGCTCTAACCAGCTTTTTGCAAGTTTTAACTGGTCCTCTTTTTCTTTTTTCTTTTTCCCATTTTTAGTGCTGACACTAATTTCTAGTTTTTGCACCACAGTTTGCCACTGGTCAACTGTTAATTTTCCACTAACTCCAAATTTTCTTTTCCATTTATCAAGATATTTTAAGTGGTCTGGGTTTATTTGACCCATATATTTTTCATCTCCTTCATGCAAAGGTACTTTGCTTTGAGGTTTTCCCTTTTTAATTTTTTAAGATTTTTTAAATTTTTATTTAGGCCTATTTTTTATTTCTTCTTATGTTATTTAATTTTTTATTTCACTACTCTGTGTTGTGTTATTATTATTATTATTATTATTATTATTATTATATCTATAACCGGTTTACACTTCTATTTTGCGCACACTGGGGACTGCAATCCCATAACCTAGGTATCCTTACGGCTCCAACAGCCTTGTTCCAAAAGCGCTTCTCTCAGGGACTTCAACCCTTTTATTTCCTTGGTACCTTTACCTTATGGCTCTATCAGCCTTGCTCCAAGAGCACTTTTATCAGGGACCTCAACCCTGTGAGTCCCTTGGTACCTTTACCCACTACACTCCTAAAAGCTCCAACTCAAATGAACTACTCCAACCGACAACAAGCAAGTAACAAGTAATCTCACGATATATGTTACAAGCTACACTCACCGGCCACTTCATTAGGTACACCTGTCCAACTGCTCGTTAACACTTAATTTCTAAGCAGCCAATCACATGGCGGCAACTCAGTGCATTTAGGCATGTAGACATGGTCAAGACAATCTCCTGCAGTTCAAAACCGAGCATCAGTATGGGGAAGAAAGGTGATTTGAGTGACTTTGAGCGTGGCATGATTGTTGGTGCCAGAAGGGCTGGTCTGAGTACTTCAGAAACTGCTGATCTACTGGGATTTTCACGCACAACCATCTCTGGGGTTTACAGAGAATGGTCGAAAAAGAAAAAAACATCCAGTGGCGGCAGTTCTGTGGGCGGAAATGCCTTGTTGATGCCAGAGGTCAGAGGAGAATGGCCAGACTGGTTGGAGCTGATAGAAGGGCAACAGTGACTCAAAAATAACCACCCGTTACAACCAAGGTGGGCAGAAGAGCATCTCTGAACGCACAGTACGTCGAACTTTGAGGCAGATGGGCTACAGCAGCAGAAGACCACACCGGGTGCCACTCCTTTCAGCTAAGAACAGGAAACTGAGGCTACAATTTGCACAAGCTCATCGAAATTGGACAATAGAAGATTGGAAAAACGTTGCCTGGTCTGATAAGTCTCGATTTCTGCTGCGACATTCGGATGGTAGGGTCAGAATTTGGCGTCTACAACATGAAAGCATGGATCCATCCTGCCTTGTATCAACGGTTCAGGCTGGTGGTGGTGGTGTCATGGTGTGGGGAATATTTTCTTGGCACTCTTTGGGCCCCTTGGTACCAATTGAGCATCGTTACGCGCCACAGCCTACCTGAGTATTGTTGCTGACCATGTCCATCCCTTTATGACCACAATGTACCCAACTTCTGATGGCTACTTTCAGCAGGATAATGCGCCATGTCATAAAGCTGGAATCATCTCAGACTGGTTTCTGGAACATGACAATGAGTTCACTGTACTCAAATGGCCTCCACAGTCACCAGATCTCAATCAATAGAGCATCTTTGGGATGTGGTGGAGCGGGAGATTCGCATCATGGATGTGCAGCCGACAAATCTCGCGGCAACTGTGTGATGCCATCATGTCAATATGGACCAAACTCCCTGAGGAATGCTTCCAGCACCTTGTTGAATCTATGCCACCAAGAATTGAGGCAGTTCTGAAGGCAAAAGGGGGTCCAACCCGTTACTAGCATGGGGTACCTAATAAAGTGGCCGGGGAGTGTATATAAGTTAGTTATAAGTTAGGTCATCATGTTTATCATGGGAGGAGCAGAGAGGAGCGTTGGCTGTTCGCCGCTTCTCTGCAAATCCGTAAAAATCTGTCCTTCTCTGCAAAATCCATCCTACTGTACCGTATCCTGGGAACTCAGTTACTACAGTAAGAGACAGATTATTTTGTAGTACACACCGAATTTGTGTGGTACCCTGGACTTACCTGTCACTACGCTGGACACTGCTTGCTAAGTGAATCGTCCTTTTCTCTGGGCTTCAAATCCCCCAATCCTGCTGCTTCCTTTTTGTTTCAATCAAACTGGATTATTCCTACGGAGATGTCTAAGTGCTTCATGCCCTCCCTGGATTATCTCTGCACGTCGGCCTGTTAGCCCGTTGGCAACTTGTTTGGGTTGGCTACGCTAACAGAGTTAGCCGGAGCTACTCTTCTGTTTACAGAGTCCTATCAGCACCATCAGTCTTCATAAATCTTCCAGTGCCGAATTTGTGTGGTACCCTGGACTTACCTGTCACTACGCTAGACACTGCTTGCTAAGTGAATCGTCCTTTTCTCTGGGCTTCAAATCCCCCAATCCTGCTGCTTCCTTTTTGTTTCAATCAAACTGGATTATTCCTACGGAGATGTCTAAGTGCTTCATGCCCTCCCTGGATTATCTCTGCACGTCGGCCTGTTAGCCCGTTGGCGACTTGTTTGGGTTGGCTACGCTAACAGAGTTAGCCGGAGCTACTCTTCTGTTTACAGAGTCCTATCAGCACCATCAGTCTTCATAAATCTTCCAGTGCCTCCGCCTTCCAGCGGAGGTCTGCGAATGGAACACCACCTCTGTTGAAGCTGTGGATCATCCTTCTGGGTATGGCTTTTTTCCACCGCTGCTCACCTGGATTCTGGCTAACTGTTAGCACCGGCACGCCATCACGCCACTTGTTGCCCATCGACACCACGATACAACCACTTCGGATTCTCGACATTAACAGAGCTCCATTGGATCTTCCACGTTGACCCCGTTACATCCACCGGGGATCCGGGCGCCGCCTTGTAATGTCCAAACGCGGTGACCACAGCTCCATCGCATCCTTCTGGTCGGCATCACGTCCTGTCGCGCAACAGGTGAATTCACCATCTAAATAAATGAAAACTGAATTGAATTTCAGAAATATACTGCCCGCCAAGTCGGTTCTGTCTGTTCCAGGGAATTAAGTTACAAAAAAGTTATTGCCACAATGTTTCTTTTATGAAAGAATTGTTATTGTCCTGGTATTTATTTAGGGTTTTTCTTTATCTCTTGTAGTTGCTAACTTTATATGTATTAATAAAAAGCAGGATTGTGATTGTTTTTTTTTCACAGCCCTCATTTTCACTTAAAAATAAAAGAGCAGACATTTACTCCTAAAACTAGATAAAGTTGTAACCACAAATGTCAGGTAAATACTGTAAGAAAATTGTTGTTTTTGAAAGAAAAAAAAAAATGCAAAAGATAACTGGAAAAAAATAAAGCAAATTATTGCACTTTTTTAATTCATTCCATAGATATAATCAGTGATTAGAATCTCTGATTGTGCCCCCCTAAAGCGCAAGCACGAAAATTATTGCACTTTCTTTAATTCATCAGTGATTAGAATTTATGTCTCAAGACACTCTCAAGACTGAGACTTGACTTGGACTTGGGCTCTCAAGACTTGATGGACTTGACTCTGAGCTTCTCTCAAGACTTGAGACTTGACTTGGACTTGCAAAAATGACTTGTGAACATGTCTGCTCACAGATGGCCCCACCCACAGCAAAGGGCATACTCTGGACCTTGTTATAACTGACTCTCTTCCACTAACCAGCATCAACATATATGATGTTGGTGTCTCAGATCACCTGGCAGTTACATTTAGACTCCCAATAACCTTTTTCACCAAACCAAAACGCCATATCACTTTCAGAAACATCAAAAACATTGATTCCTCATCCTTCAACTCACATCTTCAGCATCTTTCCCCCTCTCCACTCTCATCAGCCAGTGACTTAATGGACTTTTACAACACAAGCTTCAACTCCATCCTGGATACTCATGCTCCTGTAATAACCCGGACTGTCACATTCACACGTTCCGCTCCTTGGTTCACCAAAGAGCTAAGGCAAATGAAGAGGACTGGCCGTGTCCTGGAGCGGGCATATAAAACATCTGGCCTGACGGTGCATAAATTGGCCTACCGGGAACATCGCAGAAATTATGCAACAGCCTTCTCCAAGGCCAGGTCCAATTACTACTCCTCGCTCATCAACAATAACCCAGGTTATTCCAGAAAACTCTTTTCCACAATCAGCCATATTCTCAAACCACAGGTCTCCTCCTTCTACAACCACACAGATATAAACTGCAACCGGTTTCTGGATTTCTTCATATCAAAAATAGACAGCATCCGCTCTTCACTTTCACCTTCAAACAGCACCACTATTGATACCCCTGAGACATCTCCCACACAACTCCTATCACACTTCTTTCTGCCAACGCAGCAGGAGGTCGAGAACATCATCTGCAAATCTAAACCATCCACCTGCTCTTTAGATCCCCTCCCATCCCCTCTGCTCAAAACTCACCATCAATCCATTAGTCGTCTCATAACCAAAATAATAGCCAGTTCCCTGGAAACGGGTACCGTCCCATCTACCCTTAAAACTGCCCTCATTAAACCCCTCCTAAAAAAACCCACCTTGGACCCTGAACCTCTGTCAAACTACAGACCCATTTCAAACCTCCCATTCATCTCCAAACTCCTAGAAAAAGTTGTTTCCACCCAGCTCCACAACCACCTTAAATGCAATAATCTGTATGAAAAATTCCAATCTGGTTTTCACCCCTCCCACAGCACAGAAACAGCTCTCATCAGAGTCACCAGCGATCTGCTGATGGCCTCTGATTCCGGTTTCACGTCCCTCCTCATTCTTCTCGACCTCTCTGCTGCGTTTGACACAGTAGATCACCACATCCTCCTCCACCGCCTCCAGCATTTTACTGGTCTCTCTGGCACTGCCCTCCACTGGTTTCACTCCTACCTCACTGACAGGACCGAGTACGTGGCCCTGGGGGAGGCAACATCCAGACCTCACTCTGTCACCTGTGGGGTCCCCCAGGGCTCCGTGCTCGGCCCTACCCTGTTCACCATCTACATGCTCCCCCTTAGTTGTGTCGTCGGCAGGCATGGGGTCAACTTCCATTGCTATGCTGACGACACACAACTTTACATTAAAATGACTCCTCCCAGCTCCCCCGCCAACTCTGTCACCCGCCTCAGCTCCTGCCTGGAGGATATAAAGGCATGGATGAGTCAAAACTTCCTGCAGCTTAATGCCTCAAAAACAGAGGCCATCCAAACTGATTGCTCTCAGAAAATTACTGGAAGGAAAACTCAATCAGTGATCTGCCTGCACTCAGTAAGCTCTGCCTCCACCTCTGCCCTCAGCCTGCCGACAACCTCTGGACCCCCAAGGTTCCCCCCCTCTGCAGCTCAGCTCCATTTCCGAACAGGTACAGACCTGAACACTCACAACCAGCAAAAGACCTGGACCTCCACTAATCTCTGTCCTCCTCAGCAGTGAACCCACTCGTGACCAGACAAGCCCCCTCTTGGATCTGACCATACTTTGTACATTTATTATTAATAAATCTTTGAACTTTTTCATCTGCCTCCGAGTGTTCTGCATGTGGGTTAGACACATTAATCCGAACATGACAACAACAGCAGGCGTTAGTTTCGATTACGCAATCTCTTAGACATAGCATGAAGTTTTAAGATACGGAGCTTGTCTGGTTTCAGTATACGCTTTATAAAAGGTGTCGGGGTTATGAACTTCCACTTCTGTGCTTCTTAAATGAAAAACAGGAACTTCTGTGCTTCTCAAATGAAAAACAGGAAAGCATTCTTGCAAAACATTTGACCGTCTTATGACCTGCATACACTATTTCCAGTGATGAGAGTAACATAGAAAAACAAATGATTGAGAGCAATATAAAACATATAAATGAATAAAATGATAAAAACATCCAACAACAAAAATCATAATAACTCCAACAGTACTATGCACATGTGTTTTTAAGAATGGAGGCGCACTCCATTCCACGGGCAGAAGTGGATTCTGGGTTGCATTTCATTCTATCTACCTGTCTATGGAGGAGAATGTTAATGCAAGATGTTGAGTACCTTCTATCGGGATGAGAACTGGTCTGATCCAGTTCATCTGTAAATTGAGCCAAGTGGATGTAACCCCCTCTGGGTTGCATTTCATTCTGTCTACCTGTCTATGGAGGAGAATGTTACAAATGCAAGATGTTGAGTACCTTCTATCGGGATGAGAACTGGTCTGATCCAGTTCATCTGTAAATTGAGCCAAATGGATGTAACCCCCCTTTGCTTAGGAGGAGTTTGTTCCAAAGGGGCTGATGATGGGAGCTGACAGCAGATGGAATGTTCTGAGGAACGCACCTGTTTGCTGTCAGATTATGGAGACGATTGATGTGTCACCTGCTGGGGAGCATGTCTGCCTGCTTTTCAGCCTCCCTGGACCTCTGCAGGTGAGCTATGGGCAGCAGCTGACCTGAACAGGCCAGAACCGGTTACCCAGTCTAAGTAAGACCCATTTTCTGATCTTACATCCTGAGAAATGTCGCTGACTTCCTGGTAGGTTTGATTTTCTGAGTGGGGATTGGTCTTCTCTGAAAAGAGGTGGACCAAAATGGAGGTCTTTCCTGAAAAGATCTGAGGGGATTGTGGGGGCTTTCTACCTGGACCTTCCTTTTCCACTAAGTGTAATAAGGAAGTTGTGGAAGGTAAGTCCCTGCCTAGTCATGCTGGTGAAGGCTTCAGGTCAGGTTTTCCTGGAGGATTTTCATGTTCAACTGGGGTTTGAGACTTCAAACCCCAACTTCTCTATTCTGTGAAGTCCTCCAATCCTGGAAAGCTCTCCTTTCTTGGGGGCCAGTATCACGATTGCATGATCCATTTTTGTCGTGAAGATTGTGGAGGAAAAGATATTTTAGTGAGTGGTCTTCCTCCAGCTTGACAAAGAGAGGAATAGTGGTCTCGAACAGAGGGCTGGAGGCTCTCTATGAACACAGGCACGCTTCTTGAAGTAGTTTTCCAGATTAACTTTAACTGCTCCTGGGTAGAGGGATGGGGTAAGTCTAAAAGACAGCGTTCTACCTCTCTAAGGTAGTCTTCAATAGTGGATTCAGTGTTGCTGGGGTCAAAACACTCTATGTCATGGGCGAGGGATTCAAGTTGTCACATTCATAATCCCGTTCTGGGATTGGAGCTGGGCCATCTGAATCCTCATCTGAGAGCTCTAGCCAGCTACTGTCGTGGTAGGGTGGAAAGCTCTGCTCTGACCTCCGTGAAGGCATGTGAGGCCGCTCATGGTGCACTGGTGGGCCTGTTACTCCATAGCCCTTAGGCCATGGCCTCGGCTCAGGGCGGTACCGCTCACCAGTGTCCCATTGTTGGCTGTACAGCTGCCTTTGTGGCAAGGGTGTGTCATAGCAGATCTCTTTGTGAAAAAAGAAAAGTTGGATGGTTTTAGATGGTTCATCCAATTGATTTGGCTCCATTGTGGCAATATATCCCAACACCTCTCTGATGCGATACTGGTCCCTGAGACACAAAGATAATGCTTTGCAAGGCGAGCCAACAGTGGATTCTCCCTTTCATTTGCTTTCCACCTGATCAGAGGATTCTCATTCAGCCCTGCAGGAGATTCAGCTTTGCATCTTCTGACTTCATCTTCAGCCCTTATTGCTGGAGTTTTTAGTCCGTGATCCTTTACTGTTGGTAAATAAACTGTCCCAAGGAGAGACTCCAAGGTGCTGGATTTCTTTGGCTTCTTGGGCAAAGCTTCCTTTGTTTTTTCATCCGTATCATTGCCATTATTATCTTGCTGTTCAATTGGACAAAAAAAAAAAGATTGGGCATACTTTAGCTCTTAAATTAAGTAATTTTCTTTGTAATCCAATCTTTTAATCATGAATGAATGAATGCGTTGTTTCCACTGCACGAACCATATTTGCAGCAATGTCCATGACAACTGCTGGGTGTTTGCTGCTCAGCCCCCATTTCTGTATGGCCCCCGTCAACATATTAGCAATATTTGCAGCAGTGTGGCTCAAGGTAACTTCAGTGGTCTGTAGGACATGAGACATGAGGCGCCACTCATTGTCAATGTAGTGTCATGCAGGACTGCGTTGACAGTGATGTCCATGTGTCACAAGTTATGCTGACTCTCTGCTAACTGCATTTTAATTTGGATGTCCCCTTTCAATCGTGTTTACATCATGGGGATAACGGTGTCGGTCAGATGTTTGCGTTGCACCATGACATAGTGTGGTTGGAGCACATGAAAGCTGCTTAAAGCCTTCATTTTCCACCACAGAGTAGGGCCGTAAATCTTTGCACACAAAAGTTGCGATGACCTGAGTTATCTTAATGGCCCGCAGAGAATTTGCTGGTAACGCTATCGAATCCCTCCATTTTTTTTGTGTAGCTCTGGAAGCTTTGTTGTCAGATTTTAGCATAGCATGATATCTTGTCAGGTGATTTTGGAGATTTGTAGTTTATTAACAGTAACTGACCTCCGCTTGACAGATCTTGCAGACCACTTTGGCTTTATCCACCACATTGTCTTTAGTTCTTTTAAATCCGAAATGGTTCCAGGCGTCAGACTTTAATTGGGACGGCTTGCTGAGTGGTGTGTTACTTGCGTCGGCCATTTTGCATTTGCCCACGCCTGCTCTTGTACGTCAACGTCACTCACGTCTCTAAAAAACTAATCGATCTCATTCCCTACACATCGATTTTGTAAAATTTTACTGGAATCGATCCAAAATCGATTAAATTGATTTTTTTTAAGCCACCCCTATTAAAGATAAAAGTGGAGGTCCAAACCTGTGACTGTACTATCAGATTGCATGATGGGAGATGTAGTTCCAGTCTGTTTGTATGTAGTTAGATTGACACAATGATGATTAAAGGATCCACTTGCCCCCCAAACTGAAGGACAGAGTTTGGTGCTTTTATGTGAGGTGTCCTTTCTTTAACTTGCAATACTTAGTCTGTCTGCTGTGTTTGTCTTTCCAGACCGCCTGCAGGATTATGTTGGAAAAGAGGAGGATTTCTCTGACCAGCAGCTCTGTGGACAGGAGAGGAATTCCAGTTTGGACCAAGAGGAACCAGAAGCTCTGCAGATAAAAGAAGAGCAGAAAGAACCAGAACATCCCTGGACAAAAGAGGAAACCATGGAGCTCCCTATAAGTGAGCATGAAGAGCAACAACCTTTCCCATGTTTGACATGTGGAGAAACTTTTCTAAATAAAGAACATTTAATGGTTCACATGAGAACTCACACAGGTCAGATTTATGAATGTCCTGTGGAAAAATGTTCTGTCAGAAATCTGATCTTGATAGACACATGAGAATTCTCACAGGGGAGAATCCTTTTTCCTAGGGATGCACGATATTGGAATTTTGGCCGATATCTGATATGCCGATATTTTCAAATGCATGCGGCCGATAACCGATACCGATATTAAAACTGAAAAATAAATCATGTAATATTCATTCCTTGTGCAAAATTAGAAAAATACTCCAACTTGTGTTATGTATAACAAGTTAGATTTAATGACAGTTGTTTTAACAAAACAAATAGGAAATGTGCGTTTTATCCTAGAACAACCTGGATTTTCTTTTCACTGAGAAAAAAACTAACCTAAAAACATGGATATTTGGTTATTACACAAATGATTGTGTATAAACTCTGTCCACACAGAACATAGAGAGAAGTGCATTGTATAAGTATTCTGCAAACACAAATAAAACAACAGATATCTCCGATAGTGAATCTATATCAGTTTATGGCCAGATGTGCTGGACAGACAATCACTTAAATTCAAAATAGACTGAAAACAAAGCTGATTATGCTGGTACAATTTAAAAATGACTAACTCAAATCTTAAATCTGCTCAGTGCAAACAAACTGAAAACTGCAAAAATGTTGTCAGCTTCAGTTCTTTGTCCAGTTCAGTGTTCACAGCACTATTTCAACTCCAAACATTGCATAACAGAGTAGGTGATGTGCAAATAACATGTGCTAAAATGTAAATAAGTAACATACACTAGTAACAGTTTTGGTCCTCCGTAACAACACATCCTGCCCTTTTAAAGTCCATAGAAAAATACTTAAAGACTGACAGGCAAATGTAAATAATCTAAAAGTCCAGTGTGAGAGGCAGGTTTTTTGGACAAAAAAAAGCATCTCTGCCTTTTCACAAGCTATGAGGTTGATATGTGAAACAGCACTGAACAGCTGTTTGCTGTCAACACTAGAGCTGGGTGCACTGAGGTACTTGCATGCAACCTGGGCAAGAGCTGGGAAGCGGGCCTGGTTGGAATTCCAGTACTCCAAAGGACTGGCAGTTCTGGGAATGGTGGGTTCACCCAGGTATATGTGTACCTTTTAAAACAAAAAAGAAAGCAAATATGAAATTTTATTGCAAGCACAAACAGTACAATAAAGTGCAAATCTTTTTTATGCATTTACTTAACTTTACATTAGTAATTATTCTTAGTTTATTCACCTGTGATGCTGTCTCGCTTGTGGAGGCGTGCTCTGGGGAAATGCTCTCTTCGATGATTTCGTCGTACATGTCCAACAGTGATCCATTTCGGGCCTTCTTCTTTGGTGGGAGGTCATCTGTACTGGCATCTCCGTGCTCACTACCATCTCTGACGCTGTGACCCATTTCATTGATGGCGCTTAGTAACAGGTTGTGCGCTCCCTCCTTCATTTCTCTGTTGAAGTAACGATCTTTAAATCTTGCATCCAGCATGGTTGCAACAGCATAAAAATGCTTTTCTTTGCACACCATCAAAGCGAGCACGGACAGCTTCCAGCAGAGTACTTTTGGCTGTCTGCACACCTCTGTCTGACTCACTTGTCTTGCTCAGCAGCCGAATCAATGCCACTACCGCTGGGATGACCTCTGAAACAGATGCCTGTGCAGAACTGATCTCTCTGGTCAGTTGCTCGAAGGGTGCAAGTAGGGTGATCATATTTTCAAGAATTCCCCACTGGTTTGCCGTCAGAGTCACTGGGAGGTCAAAATCAGCAGCATACGCACCCAAAGCTCTCTTCTGCTCCACCAGGCTCTGCATCATGTAAAAAGTCGAATTCCACCGCTTGGACACGTCTTGTTGAAGCCTTTTAATAGGCATCCCAAGCTCATTCTGTACATCTTCAAGTCGACTGCAGGCTAGTTGTGAATGTTTGAAGTGCCCAACTATTTTCTTAGCCACGGCTACAACGTCTGAGATGCTGCGCTGAGACAGCATGCCTTCATTCACGGCGAGCTGCAAGCTATGTGCCATGCACGGCAAACTTGGTACACCCAAGTCCATCAATGCCTTAGTCACAATACGCGCATTGTCCCTCACAACAACGTGCACATTCTCCTTTGGAATTTTCCACCTTTCAAGCATGCCTTCAAAAGCAGATGTGAGCGCAGCTGCGGTTTGGGATCCTCTGCACTCTTGCGCATGAAGAACAGCCTTTTTAAGCTCGAAGTTTTTGTTAATCCATTGTGCTGTAAGGCTTAGCATGCTTACAGGGCTAACACTTGATGTCCAGATGTCTGTGGTGAAACTCACCCAAGTGCAATCGGCAATTAGCTTCTCAATGCGGGTGGAAATTTCCGCTTGCAACTCTGGCAAGGCTACATCCAAAAAATACCTCCGACTGGGGACCGTGTAGCGAGGTTCAACGTATTCCAAAAATCTCCTGAATCCAACGTCTTCAACGAATGAAAAAGGCTGGTTATCCAGAGCAATACACTCCATCAGTTTCTGAGAGATGCCTTTTGCCCTTGGTTGATCGCGGATGAATTTCTTGGATTTATCCAAGGCTTGATGGAGAGACTGCTGCTGGAGAAGCTTCGATACGCCGCCGCTGGTAACCTGCTTCTCTTTTTCCTTTCTCGCCGCCAAGAACTCGGTGTAACGGTCGTCAGGATGACGGCTCTTGAGATGGTTAATCAGGTTAGTGGTGTTGAAAGACTTGGTTTTAAATCCTCCATCACTGATGCTGAGCAGTCATTGCAAATAGCAGTTTTGCTATCTGTTTCCGATTCCTTAAAAAACATCCACACCGCCGACATTTTGTTTTCATCTGCTACAGTACCTGCCCAGACGTGATAAAGGTGCACCGGTGAACATGGCGTTGTGACGTTTGTATCCTTGCGCGGGAGGGGTATGGGCGGCAGAGGAAGGAGGACAGGGGAAAAAACATACAGCAGGTTCATTACCAAACAGCGACCTGATCGGTTGAATATCGGTGGGGTGGCCGATGTCCGATACTCAGTTTTAAGGCCGATACCGATAGGGGGCCAATTATATCGTGCATCCCTACTTTTTCCTGTACCATGTAAGAAGTTTACTGAAAAAATTCATTTGAGTAGACATATTAGAATTCACAAATGGTGAGAAGCCCTTTTAATCTTGATGCACACATGAGAATTCACACAGGGGAGAAACCTTTTTTATGTCTGTCCTGTGGAAAAAGCTTCACTCAGAAATCTAGTCTTGATACACACATCAATCACATACATTTGTGACAAAGGTTTTAAACAAGAAGGTAATTTGAGTCTTCAGGTGACAGTTATTCATGCAGGATGTGGAATGATTTATATGTATAGTTTTTAAAAATGTTTTTTCATATAAGTCACAGCAGTTAGATGCCACAGGAATGAACAGTGGAGGCGTTTTCTATGTATGCTGTTGAAACCAGGCCCACCAAAACTCCAACTGTTTTAGCCACAGTGTTAGAGCTATGGTCAATAGATATTATAATGAAGTAGATCATCTATAGAGGAGTCTCAAATGAAGATTTGGGACATATACAAGTGTGTCAGTCTCAGAGTTAGTCAGCTTCAAGCTAATTAATGTTGCTTCACTGGGGTGAAGGCATCTGAAGCAGGGCGAGCAGTGAGGCGATGACGGACAGAGTTGGTTGCTTGTCCTCTGACATCGCCAAAGAAGCTTCTTTCATCAGTTTGTCAGGATGTAACAAATCCTCAGCAATTGTTACATCCTCCTCTGTTAGGGAGCACAAATCTTTTTCGTTCCTGCTCACGTCTTGAGAAAGGAGAGTAGCAGAGATGGCTGGTTGTTGCTCTAAAAAGCGCTCCAGCATATCCGATTCACTGTTCCATCTGGTCACAACATTTAGCATAGCATGATATCTTGTCAGGTGATTTTGGAGATTTGTAGTTTATTGACAGTAACTGACCTCCGCTTGACAGATCTTGCAGACCACTTTGGCTTTATCCACCACATTGTCTTTAGTTCTTTTAAATCCGAAATGGTTCCAGGCGTCAGACTTTAATTGGGACGGCTTGCTGAGCGGTGTGTTACTTGCGTCGGCCATTTTGCATTTGCCCACGCCTGCTCTTGTACGTCAACGTCACTCACGTCTCTATAAAACTAATCGATCTCATTCCCTACACATCGATTTTGTAAAATTTTACTGGAATCGATCCAAAATCGATTAAATCGATTTTTTTTAACCCACCCCTATTAAAGATAAAAGTGGAGGTCCAAACCTGTGACTGTACTATCAGGTTGCATGATGGGAGATGTAGTTCCAGTCTGTTTGTATGTAGTTAGATTGACACAATGATGATTAAAGGATCCACTTTCCCCCCAAACTGAAGGACAGAGTTTGGTGCTTTTATGTGAGGTGTCCTTTCTTTAACTTGCAATAATAAGTCTGTCTGCTGTGTTTGTCTTTCCAGACCGCCTGCAGGATTTTGTTGGAAAAGAGGAGGATTTCTCTGACCAGCAGCTCTGTGGACAGGAGAGGAATTCCAGTTTGGACCAAGAGGAACCAGAACCTCTGCAGATAAAAGAAGAGCAGCAAGAACCAGAACATCCCTGGACAAAAGAGGAAACCATGGAGCTCCCCATTAGTGAGCATGAAGAGCAGCAACCTTTCCCATGTCTGACATGTGGAGAAACTTTTCTAAATAAAGAACATTTAATGGTTCACATAAGAACTCACAAAGGTCAGAAGATTCATGAATGTCTGTCCTGTGGAAAAATTTTCAAAAAGAAATCTGATCTTGATAAACACATGAGATTCCACACAGGTGAGAAGCGTTTTGAATGTCTGTCATGTGGAAAAATCTTCACCTCCAAGTCTGATCTTAATATTCACATGAGAATTCACACAGGTGAGAAACCTTTTGAATGTCTTTCCTGTGGCAAAAGCTTTACTCAGAAATCAAGTCTTGATAGACACATGAGATTCCACACAGGTGAGAAGCCTTTTGAATGTCTGTCCTGTGGAAAAAGCTTTACTATGAAATCTGATCTTGATAGACACATGAGATTTCACACAGGTGAGAAGCCTTTTGAATGTCTGTCCTGTGGAAAAAGCTTTACTATGAAATCTGATCTTGATAGACACATGAGAATTCACACAGGTGAGAAACCTTTTGAATGTCTGTCCTGTGGAAAACGCTTTACTCTGAAATCTGATCTTGATAGACACAAGATTTCACACAGGTGAGAAGCCTTTTTCCTGTACCATTTGTAACAAGAAGTTTACTGAAAAAAGTCATTTGACTAAACACATGAGAATTCACACAGGTGAGAAACCCTTTTTATGTCTGTCCTGTGGAAAACGCTTCACTCAGAAATCTAGTCTTGATGAACACATGAGATTCCACACAGGTGAGAAGCCTTTTGAATGTCTTTCCTGTGGAAAAAGCTTTACTATGAAATCTTATCTTGATAGACACATGAGAATTCACACAGGTGAGAAGCCTTTTGAATGTCTGTCCTGTGGAAAAAGCTTTACTATGAAATCTTATCTTGATAGACACATGAGATTCCACACAGGTGAGAAACCTTTTGAATGTCTGTCCTGTGGAAAAAGCTTTACTATGAAATCTTATCTTGATAGACACATGAGAATTTCACACAGGTGAGAAGCCTTTTTCCTGTACCATTTGTAACAAGAAGTTTACTGAAAAAAGTCATTTGACTAGACACATTAAAATTCACACAGGTGAGAAACCCTTTTTATGTCTGTCCTGTGGAAAACGCTTCACTCAGAAATCTAGTCTTGATGAACACATGAGATTCCACACAGGTGAGAAGCCTTTTGAATGTCTGTCCTGTGGAAAAAGCTTTACTATGAAATCTTATCTTGATAGACACATGAGAATTCACACAGGTGAGAAACCTTTTGAATGTCTGTCCTGTGGAAAAAGCTTTACTATGAAATCTTATCTTGATAGACACATGAGAATTCACACAGGGGAGAAACCTTTTGAATGTCTGTCCTGTGGAAAAAGCTTTACTATGAAATCTTATCTTGATAGACACATGAGATTTCACACAGGTGAGAAACCCTTTTGAATGTCTGTCCTGTGGAAAAAGCTTTACTATGAAATCTAGTCTTGATGAACACATGAGATTCCACACAGGTGAGAATCTTGATGTCTTTCCTGTGGAGCACATGAAATCTTATCTTGATAGACACATGAGAATTCACACAGGTGAGAAGCCTTTTGAATGTCTGTCCTGTGGAAAAAGCTTTACTATGAAATCTGATCTTGATGAACACATGAGAATTCACACAGGTGAGAAAGCCTTTTGAATGTCTGTCCTGTGGAAAAAGCTTCACTCAGAAATCTAGTCTTGATGAACACATGAGAATTCACACAGGTGAGAAACCTTTTTCCTGTACCATTTGTAACAAGAACTTTACTGAAAAAAGTAATTTGACTAAACACATTAAAATTCACACAGGTGAGAAACCCTTTTTATGTCTGTCCTGTGGAAAACGCTTCACTCGGAAATCTAGTCTTGATTCACACATCAATCACATACATTTGTGACAAAGGTTTTAAAGAAGAAGGTAATTGGAGTCTTCAGGTGACAGTTATTCATGCAGGATGTGGAATGATTCATGCTCCATATAAGTCACAGCAGTTAGACGCCACAGGAATGAACAGTAGAGGCGTTTTCTATGTTTGAATGGTGATAAAAAGAAACTACCTCATTACATGAGAAACCCACAGTTAATGATCTTTTGAGCAAAGTTTTGATGAAGCGGTTAATTAATACAGCTAATTTCACATAGAAACTAGAGCAGATAAGGTTTTATAATGTAAACCTGGTAAATATTCAGGTCCTGGGTGAATATGTGGATGTGAACATCTGAAAGTTAATTATTTTGGGTCTGAGAAAGTTTAAATGGCCAAAAAAACGTCCTAACAAAAAGATGTTTACATTCACAAATGTTTTTACCTTTTCTGTTATGAAGGGAATAAACATAATAAAGTGCAGCAACATTTCATCTAAAACATCTTGGTTACAGATGAAGCTAGTTTGCTGTCCATACAACAGGCAATCGAGAAGTTATAGATGTTTAAATTTAAAAAATCCAGACGGACCCCTGCTGTGCCATGCATGGTGTGGCACAACTTTTTTGATTGAAAGTATTTAGAATAAAAAACAAGTTTTATTTTTGGGACTAAGAACCTTTTAGCTGAATGATGAGTTATTGGTTGGATATATTCCAGAAACAGACTTTTATTCTGATTAAAATAAAAGCAAAGGTTGGACAAACAATATGTCTTTTGATTATTTCATGTGTTTACTGATGAGTAAAGACGATGCTAACAGGATGGACTGCATGCTACGCTATGCTATGCTATACAGAAACATGTGTTGAGCTGTTGCTAAAGCTTAGACAAGCTTTATTCACTAAGGGTTAAACACTGATATAACATTAGTGTTCATGTGTTCCTCAGATGCTCATTACATTTCCATTAGCAAGTATGACCAAGAGTCATTTAGTGGAATCCTGATGTCTATTCACTGCTAGCTATTTCAAAGAGGGTAAAGAATCATTTGACTAAAGTTAAAAAGCTCATTTGATCATATCCCAAATTCTTCCAGATAAACTTTGGTTTTCAAATTCAAAATCCATCCTTAAACTGTAATATAGTTTTCAACCATGTTTCCCTTCCCCTTTGTACTTAGTGGGTTAGTTTAGTTGAGTTTTACTAGTCTTAAGAGTGTTAAAGTGAAATATGTTTGACTTGGAGCTGAATGATTTTTGTTAATAAACTCTTATATTTTGAACAGAAGTTGTTGTGAATTTATTCCATGTTTGTGCAGAATTAACTGTTTGACCATGATTAGAGCTCAAATCACTCTTTCATCTATTGTTCTAACACACAGTTAGTAGGGACTGTGTGTCATAAACAGTATATAACAGCCAAAACAATATCTGATTAAATAAGCATCTTAAAGTATCAGAAATATAAAGTCCCAGCTGGCTGGGAATAGAAAAGAACATAAAATCACAACAGCTGAAATCAATAAATAAAAAACCTAAAATTGAATCAGCAGAGATATCTAGAAGAGGGTCCAACGGGTCTCATCAGAAAGAACCAGAACGACATGCAGACAGCAGTGAGTGGGCGGAGCCAAGATACCTGGACAGGTGAGGAACAGCCTTCTGGAAAAGAACTACAAAAATCCAAAGTTCCATAAATTTAGTGAACAACTGAAGCTTTCTGCTATGAAACCCCAAACATATGAAGGCGAGGCCATGTCAGGAAATAATGGACTTTGATCAAACTCTGTGAGGTGGGCTGTGCCTTTACGTTCTGTCACACAAAGGATTGTGGGTAACCGTATAGCGGCCCTCAGAGACGTCCCTATGCTAACTGCATTGGAGCTAGGAAGCATCCAGCCTCCTGGTCCTAGCTCCTTCCTAACTGCCAGCACTGTTCAGGTAGGACTTATTATGGCGACTGCTGATGCACTGCCATAGGAGGAAGCAGGAGTACCCAGAGAGAACCCACACATGCACAGGGAGAACATGTGGACTCCATGCAGAAAGACTCCAGGCCCCAGAACCTTCCTGCTGCAAGGCAGCAGAGCTACAGACTGCAGCCCTCCAACCTTCCTCCAATCCTCTTTCTGGATTTCCTAGAACCCTTCTCACCGTAGCTCCTTTCTTCTTCTTTCAATTAGATTCTGAAAGTTCTGATTTCTTTTTTAAACCTTAAAAGCTTCATTTGTAGATTTAATAACCGGATCACATTCTGTTGTTCTCCACGGTACAATCTTCTTCTTCTTCTTCTTGTTTTTCCTGCCTTCCTTCAGAATCTAATGATGAACAGCTTCTAGAACAGAATTCCAAAATGTTAAATTGAATGAACTGATATCAACACTCATGTCTGCTTCCTTCATTCTTTCTTCACTTCTTATCTTCTATTTCTCCCAGTCAGCTCTACTAAAAGACCAATAAACAATCCTCCAGGATCCTCCTGCTTATTGAAGCCAACTTCAATCAGATCAGGAAAGTCTTTCCTTCCAATAGTTGTGCCTTTAATAATCTTCCAGGATCAGAGTCCTGCCAATGAATCAGAAACTAATGTTAAATCAGTTACTGGTTATTGAGGATTATGCTTTATGAGAATCTCCAGTGTCTCATGCAGCTCTGCTGATTAATGTTAGTTTTTTCCTCTCACCATTTTCTATCTGGTTCAGTTGTTTTTGAACTTCCTGTTTTATTCTGAGCTCAAATTGCAACAGGAGGACTATTTCCTGAAACGGTGATTTGTAAAGGCAATAGATTGTCTTCAGTTTCATTTAGGGGTATCAGTGTACAGAGGTCTGAACATTAATGCTCGCTGCACTTTTTCTACCTCATTTAGTAAAAAACAAACAAAATATTTCTCTTTTATGAAGCACTACTATGGGACGGTTTATGACCTGTAGTCCCAATCAAACACTGAACTTTCAGAAAATGAGACAAGAAATGTGAGAAAGATATAAAGGGTGTGAATATTTTCTCCTGCACTGAATAAATCATGTTTCACAGAAGCACATCAGCTCTTAGACCTTCTGTTCGATGCTTCTACCTTCTGCCAAAGTAGCCTTCATCATCCTCATCATCCTCGTCGATCAATGAGATATCAGCCAGAGAGGCGACCAGGTTGGTCTGCCTCCTGACACCAAGAACTCCTGCCTCCTCAGCGTATGAGTGAAGCTGAAGGGATGGAGGGAAAAGATGGGAAACATTTCAGGGAAAAAGAAAAGTTTCTTAGTAATACGCATGCATACAACCATGATGAGGTTAAATGAGAATGAAATGAAGGTTTCAGAAATCTATTGAAATAAAGACTAAAAATAATAAAAGAGCTCTGTGACAGAAAGAAACAAGAACTCCTTTATTTCTAAAGCACTTCACCATATTTATCACCAAGCGCTTTAAGGTTGGAAGCTCATTTCTATCAGAAGCTGCAACTGAATATCAACAAAGAAGAATTAGCAGCAATGTTGAAAGCAACCATCAGATTGAGAGGCAGCAATATAAAGAGAGGCTTAACATTAAAGGAATGAGCAGTGGACTCAGTGCAACACTTGCTAAAGGATTATATATTGCAAAGAACGGTGCAACTTTGTCTATTTCCTTTAAAGATGTGGGGTTTTTACAGGTTTGCTTAAAAAAAGATTCATATAGTAGCCCATAATATAATAGTGAAACATAAAGTCAGGAAAATGTTTCATAGAAAATGTTTTTTATATGCATTTCAACTCAAATCAATGTATTACTGATAGCAAATGACATGTATCTCTTGGTCCTGGGAATATTACATGCCAGTCGCTGCTCCATTTAAGGCTATGACATCATCGATTACATTGTCCAGGTGATCTATCTATTTATTACAGTCCTTTCTGGTGAGTTTGTCCCTCCAAAATGACTCTATAGCAGAGATCAGTTCGTCCCTGCTCTTGGGTTTGGCCTCGCAGCGTAGGTATCGTTTCATCGCAGCCCAGACTAACTCGATGAGGTTGAGATCCGGTGATTCAGCTGGTGTCGGTACCCAGTTAATCCCCTCACTCTGGATGCAGGCTCTTGCACTGGCAGCCGTGTGTTTGGGATCGTTGTCTTGGAAAAACTGATGTGAAGACATGTGGAAACGCTCTCTCAAGTACGGACCCGCAACTTTTTTGATGATCTCTTCCGCATAAAAATGTTGATCCATAATACCATCAAAAATGAGAAGCGGGCCAGGACCAGCACGGGAGATTCCGCCCCAGACGTGCAGTTTGACTGGGTGTTTCACTCTAGGTTTTGGCATGCCCCTAAAGTTAGTCTTTCTCCAGCACTGCAAAGCAAAACGTTCCAATGCCACAGTTGACTCGTCGGTGAAGAAGACGTCAAACTTTTCACCAGCAGCCTTCCATTCTTCAGCTTGACGTAGACGCAGTTCTTTGTTTTTTTCCCGGGTCATTGGAGTAAATCTGGGCTTCCCAAACTTCCAGCCAAGTTCCCTCAGTGCCTTTCTCACTGTGCATAACCCTATCGTAATGTTGTGCCTTCGTTGTAGAAGCGCTCTCACTTTCCTTGCCAGCAACTCGTCATCTTGTTTCAGGATCGTGTCAATTATTCCCAACACCTGACTGGTCAGTATTCGTGGCTTTCTGATTTGCTTCTTCACAGGAGAACCACGGCAATGATGCCGAATAGTGCCCAGTGAAGGTTGAATCCCACTCGTCTGCAGATGTTTGGCGATGGCCAAAGTCGTCCAGCCTTTCTTCCGCAGACTACTGATGAGCTCACTGACTTGCGCGTTGATCGCAGCCATCTCTGACAACAGCTTAGAAACACCACTATTTATAAGAGCAGCAGGCAACATTCCCGCGTTTTGTACCGTGCTTTGTTCTATCCTCCAGCCTGCCATCATGAAGTGATAAGAACGCATTGCTCATTGCAGTGCATGGTTTAATCGAAGCATACTGTATCTATGGAGTTAATTTTGTTCCTTTATTGTTGCAAGCGAGAAGAACAGGTTTTGTAAATGGAAATATAAAAAAAAATTATTTGGAAACAAATTGCAATTATTTTTAAAGCTACAGTGTGTAATTTTCAGTGACATCTAACGTCCAGACTGCAGACACGCCTTAACATGAACTTCTCCCCAACAATTTACAGCGAGGGGTATTCTGGACAAAATACGTAGCTTCCGCGGCGTCCGCATCACCTACCTTCTCAAGTGATGAGGTTTGTTTTACATAGATAATTTTGCATAGATAGTATATTCATTAGTCTGTGCTGGGTATAGCTTTCAGTACCCTCTCCGGTTCATCTCTCTCAACTTGCGTAGTTACTTTCGGCGTAATGGGCGATCTACTTAATGTCGCTAGTTTGTTGGCTCTGGCTGCCGCGTAGCCAAAGATGTCTGCCTCCATGTGGCTGCGAGACCAGCTCCTATGTAATTATAAATACTAAGAAATTCTAAGGCAACGCAAATATTAAGGTTAGAGGCTGAGCACAAGTAGATGATGATAAATAACATGGTTATATGTATAACATATTACATTTCTGACTGTATATCTGTTAGGTTTAAACACCAAACATTTTATGCAGTAACCTGTACAAGAATGACACAGAGAATTTTGGTATGATTCACTTGCAAGGAGAGTGATCAGAACTGTTCAGTTACAATTCTCAAAACCACTCTGAAACAGCTCTGCCCCCCCACCATGCATTTTATTAAGGAATTCCCTAGACAATGTTGGTTCCGACTGCTAAAGGGGAGGGGGAAAAACCAGTCAGGAACCAGAAGTCTGCAAAACATCATACATTTCATGAGATAAGAACTTTCCCTCCTTTCTCTGGTGTTACGTGCAGTTCCCCGTGTTCTTCTCCTTAAACTGGCTGCTGACCTTGAGCAGCCAGCAGCCAGTTCTCCCTCCCTTCTGCACAGCTTCTGCACAGACTTAAAACATTATTAGTACAGAACAAACAAGTAAATACTTCAACACTCTTTATGACAGTGCAGGTGAAATAAGGATAACAAAATGCTGAAAGGCATAATAATATAATCTCAGTGTGTAAGCATAATAATATGGTCAAGTAATAATATGATTAAAAGTAGAATAACTTGTACAATTAAATCCAACAATATCCCTGTAATTATTACAGACACATTTTATATTTAATTTTTTTATATTTCAAATACAGTTTTTTTTGTGAATCCTTTTTGCTCATATTTTTATTTCCTTTTATTTTACAGTTTTTATAATATTTCCAAATGTTTTTATTTGTCGTGACAATTCATTTGCAGATTTTGTATTTTTCACAAGATTTGTGTTAAATTTTTGTTTTTCAGTATTGAGTTTAATCAATAGCATTCTTTTAAAATTGCTACGTATTATCAGATCATTCTATTTTAAGCCTGCTTAGAAAAGTGCTCACTCTTGACGAAAACAATGACCAATAAATATGTTTTTTTAATATATTACATATATTTTTTGGATTAAAAGAGTTATTTTGGATTCATTTCTGGATAACTTTTAAAAAAAAATCCAATCTAAACAATGTGATTTTTTTTATTTTTAAAGAACAATAATGACACAAATTTTACTCTATTTCCAGGGGTGGTGTCAGGCCCTAGTCAAGTGGCGAAGACTCTCTTCCCGACCAAGGACAATATATCTCCTGGATCATCTTTGATCAAAGCTACGCAAAAACGTCTCGTCACAAAAAAGGCGGCAGCTGTTAGCAAGTTGGTACACGACAGAGATATGTCTAGAGTAAATAATCTGGAAATTCTTCTGGCCAAAAGATCAGTGCAGCTGACTCAGAAAGCAATACAGCTTGCAGCAGCGTCTGCACGAGTAGCTGAGAGGGATGCCGAGATTGTCCGTTTGAAAGAGGAGAACGAAAAGCTCAAACAGGACATTGAAGGCCTCAGAACGACCAGCCACTTGGATAACCACAGAGGGGGACTGGACATTTTACAGGAGGTGAGAGCTGGGATTGAAGAAATTCTGGCGACTTTATGTGAACAGTCAAGGGATTTCACACCTGAGAGTCCAATGCCCAAATGCACATTGAAACCTGTAATAGAGTCGTCCGCCTTGCAGATGTCTCCACTGTCCCTCTCCGCCACATTCAACAACAGCATCCAAGTTCCTAGTCAACACACAGACGTGACTTTGGGT
>JAGKQL010001249.1:0-40459 GCA_018398635.1 Cyprinodon brontotheroides
GGCCAGGGCTAACGGCAGCCCGCCTGCCTGCAGCTGCCAGGGCTAACGGCAGCCCGCTCTGCAGCTGCCAGGGCTAACGGCAGCCCGCCTGCAGAGGCTAGGGCTACCCGCAGCCCGTCTGCAGCGGCCCTCAGGCTAACGGCAGCACCGCCTGCAGCGGCCAGGGCTAACGGCTGCAGCCCGTCTGCAGCGACCAGGGCTGCCGGCAGCCCGTCTGCAGCAGCCCCTCTCTCTGGATAGCGATGGTGGCGGTACCGCTGGCTCTGATGGTGATTTCTGACTCAGCTTTGGGAATCCAGTTCAGGAAGGATCAGACTTTGGGTTTTCGTTGAAACGTGAGCAGGAAGAGGCTCTACGTTCATTCATTTTTAAGAAGGACGTATTCGCTGTTTTACCGACAGACTGTTTGTTTCCACTCCCCCACCAGCTTCCTGTCGCGCTTCATACGTCACAGTCAGTGGCTCTCATTGGTCAGAGCGTTGGCCAATAGGCACAGACATGGTTTGAAAGACCATCAACAATCTTCCGATGTCTCATTCATCGGACCCAGACTAGATTATACATTTAATCTCCCATTTAGTCTGGTTTATCAGGTTAGGATTTTAGTCCACTCTCTGTGTTTTATTACAAAGTCCCTTAGTTGTAAATACGTGAGAAAAATCTGTATTGGGGAGTGTGAATTCTCCTCTTAATAGTTCAATGGATTTGAAGCACCCTGTTCCTCCATTTTTAAACTAAAACCTCCAGCAGGGTTTTTCTGGACGTCACTTATTCTGATCGTTGGCTCTAATGGCCGACATGGTGGACAGGCCTACCTCACAGGGACGGCCTGGGCTGCAGGGGCATGAACCGGACCGGTTCTGGTCGGACCGGGTCGGTGGCTTTCTCAGCCTCCCCACCTGGGCCTCGGAGCGACCTTCACCAGCCTGCGGCGTGCGGCGGCTGGCTGTGCGGCAGCAGGCTGTGTGTGGGCAGCAGCTCAGACAGACTGAGGAGGAGGAATTAAACAGAACAGATCCACCAGATAAACAGGGAGGATTTTCTCTCTGCTCCAGGAGGACCAGCGAGGAGAGGAGGAGCTTCAGGGACAGGTGGACTGCATGTCCATGAGGTTCATTCAGGGCAGCAATTTAAATCAGATTTTAAACCTGGTAGAGAAACTCAGGAACCTTCTTCATGCAGCTGATAGAAGCTGTGAAGACAGATGGCGTCTCAGTCATCGATGCTACAGGAAAGATTCAATAAGAAAACATTGTTTATAAAGGAGAAGATTGGCCAGCAGGAATAATCAATGGATCATTATTTATAACTAAAACTAATAAGTTCGCAGTGATTTAACGAGTTTAGCGTTAATTAGTAAAAAATAAAAACATTCATTTGCGTTGCGATCACTGAGTCTGGGAGCGGCCATTTTTGCCTAAATATAGTAGCCCCTCCCTCCTGCCATCTTCCAGCAGTGACGTCACGGTGCGGTTAGCCTAGCGCCATTCTCCTCGCTTACGCCAAATCAATGGGAACTACTAGACATGACTAAAATCAACAACAATTATTGAAGATTTCCAGAGGACTCTCACCATTGAAATTCACCTCAGAGCTATAGTGAACTGGGATGCAATGCCCACGCAGTAGCGGCAGCTGGATGCTGGAATACATCGGGTAAAAGTGAAAAAGAGTTATTCCACCTTTCTGATTCCTGATCCTCCACGATCGGTTGGTCGTTGATCGGCCAACTTGAAGAGGGAGGATTTTGCCATCAAACTCTGGCCAGAGAAAAACCCGTAATATGTAGCCAAATTTGGAAGAAGAATGTTTTTCAAGATGACTTGGATAATAGCGCTACAGACCAAACACCTGATACAGCACTGGGACTTGATCAACAGCCGATGCAGCACTGAGATCTGACGCCACTAACCAGTAGGTGGCAGTAGTGTTCTTTTGACAAACATGGATGCCTCCAGTAAAGCACATTCACATGAAAATTACTCTGAATTAAAACACTGATCATTTATTGAACAGGATGGAATCATTTCAGATTTAAAGAACTTTTAGAAGTTTGAATTCTGAATATGAGCGACTTTTCCTTTAAACAGCCACTGATGCGTAGCTAACCTTCAGACTAACCGTCTAAAGCGTGGTGACCTGGAACCGCTGGGATCAGATGAGTCGGTCAGAGCTCCGCCTCAGGCTGCAGCCATGCAGGAAGAATATCAGAGGAACTGGGATTAAAGTCTCCTTCTGACTCGGCACTTTCTGCTCAGTCCGGCTTTAATAACTGTAATGGAGCAGAACTCCAGTCATTTCTAAAAGCTGCAGCTGAATTCATTACTGTCATTAAAATTCACTGTTGTTTCCTTCCTTAAATCGTCCTCCTTCAACGTTTTCATGGACAAAATATCGCCAAGCGATATCGGATGGAATGCATGAAGGCGGATCTCTGATGTCCCACCTGTCTGCAGCGCTGCAGTGTTTGTAGACTGTGATCTACGCTGGGAGAAAGAGAGAACAAGAGGTGGATGAAGTTCACTGCTCTGTATAGCAGGGCTGGTCATCTTCACCTCAGGAAGGGGCTGCAGCTTCATGGCCACACCAGCAGGGGGCCCCATGGAGCCGAACCAGAAGGTAGAAAGCTGCCATCCGTACCATCAGCTCATTTCTGTGTAAGCAGATATTCATCCAGGTTTCCATAAATAATATCATTATGCAACTAAAATAACTTATTTCTATCCTTAACTAGCTAAATAAAGCCAAAACACATCTTTAAAACATGTTTTATGATTTTTCTGAGACATTTTGAGTCTCTGACGTCATCATGGGTCATGCTCAGAGCAGTAAATCTGATTAAACCGTGTTTATCTGCATTTAGTTGTTTCTTTCTTTAGATTACGCTCTATATAGCATAATGTTAACATGAAAGGAAAACATTGAACTCAAAAAGACTAGATTGATGTTTGAATCCAAAGCTGATAAAGTTAGCTCCTGGAAGTAGCGTAGCATCCCATTTCCTGTCCAGATCAGGAACAGAGGAATAAATTAGGATTTTAATGCATTTATTTTCTCAGGAAATAGATTATTAACCTTTAACACGTTATAGTTTAGTACACTGACTGTTTTTTGGGAGGGGAAAAATTAAATTAGAGGGGTGACCTGGATGTATATCTGGATGATGATGAGCTGATGGTGCGGATCGGACTTCGGGGACGGATCGGGCTTCCGGGGACGGAACAGTCGTCCAGGACAGATCAGACTTCGGGACGGATCGGTCTTCGGGACGGATCGGACTTCGGGGACGGATCGGGCTTCTGGGGACGGATCGGGCTTCGGGGACGGTCAGACTTCCGGGGGACGGATCAGACTTGAGGGGACGGATCGGGTAGCAACAGTCAGGAAAACACACACTGGATGTGTTCGATCCCAGAAGCTGCGTCTTCCGAGGACCCAGTCTGTGTGAAAACAAGGAAACCGGAAGAGTTTCGGATGTGGATTTAAACAGTTTCAGCCTTCCCCGGCTTTCACCACCCGTACGCTCTATCGCTTAGCAACCGTGACAGCTGACACACAAAGCAGGAAAAAACGGATGCTGAACTTCTCACTACTTTTTTATTGTAAAGAGGGAGTACCAATATGGTGGCTGATGACTTCACAGCATTGTGTCCTACCAACAGCCTATCAGCTATCCATTAGCTTAGGGGCTGTGTTCCCACTGGAGGCGCCACCTAGTGGCCAGGTGGACCAACTGTTTTATAATTGTTAAAGACAATCTGGGGGGATGTCTGGAGATTTATAGTCTGTATGGAAACATGTTGGGTTTAACTAAACCCTGCAGCTCAGTCATGATGCTGACGACAACTTATTAAACAATGTTTGAATTTAAACATTAGAATAAAACAGAGAAATTGAGGTTTTATTGATTAATGAGGGATAATGATCTATAATCTATAATCTATAATAATCTATAATCTGATCAGCAGCTGATTGTTTTATGTCCTGCTGCTCTTCATCTCAGATTCATCTACATTCTGCTCATGACTGACAGCCCCAAGGAAGGCCTGGGGGGCGGGACTTAGCTCCCCTCTCTGCTCTCTGATTGGCTGCTGCAGCCCAGAGAAAATACGCATTGCGAGAGAGAGGAGAGACAGCAGGGGGAGGAGGGGGAGGAAGAGGAGGGGGAACAGTCCTCAACAGTTCAGTCTGAGGAAGAGGAGGACGACTGAGCTTACCTGGTCCAGACGCAGGGATTCTCCTTCAGGAGGAGGATCTGATCAGGCAGAGGAGGAGGAGGAGGAGGAGATCAACAGCTGAGGAAGAGGAAGGAGGGAGTCTGATTTAGGGTGGATGAGGAGAAACTTTGCTCCTCTGCCTCCCCACCTTCATCCCTCCTCTCTCTCTGACTGTGTGGGTGTGCTCGCTCGCCCCAGCCTCCTGCTCTCTCTCTCTTTCTTCTTCTTCTCCTTTTTTTGGTTGCAGCTGATGCGTCTCCTCCGTCACTGATTTATTTGCAGTCCAGGGATTCTCCTCGCCGCTGCGTCGGGAGCAGCAGCCGCTCACATTCGTTGCTTTGGCTTTTGTCTGGACATGGATGAAGGAGGCGTCGCAGCCCACGGATCGCCGCCTGAAACGGAACGCCGGGAACGTTTTGAGCCTGGGTTTGTTTAGGGAGACGTGAGGAAGAGGAGGATGAGGAGGAGGCAGACATACATCACTTTCTGCTCCTTCCCAAAGTCAGATTCAGTCGTCGCTTCTTTAAAAATCACTAAACTTAAAGGGATAAAAACCTCTAAGGGAAAATATCTGAATGTTTGTGCAGAAAATTTTTAATTATTCATCATTTCTGCATAAATTAATAAGACTTTAACATTTTTCCCTGATTTTGGAGGTAAAATCTGGGAAATTAAATCAATCAATTTTTTCCAAAATCTTTAGTTTTCTTCACTAATTAAGAATCTTCCTGGAAATATTTGGCCCTTTGGAAAAGTCTTAATCTAATCCCAACCGACCAGATCCGGGCTGAAGTTAATCTGGAAACAGAAGTTTAGGGTTTATCTGCTAGAGGATGCCGGATCGAGTCCATCTGCAGGAACCGGAGGAACGTCTGCGGTAAAAACAGGTGGATCCATCCTGCATCAGGCCCGGATCAGCCAGCCTCATCCAGAACCGGTTCTGGGCTTCCCTCTGTCGGACCTTCAAACCGCAGCCTTTCACTCAGACTCTCAGTAAACTGACAGGCCAACGATGATCGGAGTCAACAGCATCAACTCTTCGGGCCGGAACCGTTCGCGGTCGCTGTGTTCGGTCCGGAGTGGGCGGGACTCCAGGGAGTCCGACTTTAGGTATCCCAGAGCTCCGAGATCCCGCTCCCTGAAGCCGCTGGCCTTCCCGGACCTCCTGGGGAAAAGTCAGGACAGACAGCAGCACCCGCACAGCCGCAAGAAGAAGGTAGAGGTTCTCTGATGCTCTGCAGGTTTCTGAATCCTGAAACTAACAGACTTTAATAGTTTATTAATTTTTATGTTTCTGAAAACGTGCAGTAAATGTTTCTGACAGAAGATTAACACGACGTGTCCAGAAGTAAAAGCTGCAGCAGAGCAGCTGCTGAGGGAGAAGGTTGTTGGACGCTGACAAGCTGCACCTGTCTGACTTTTAAATCTGCATGGTGTCCAGCAGGGGGCGGTGTCTGTGGAGCTGAATGACTTCAGATCTTTTCATCATCATCTCAGAGGATCAACATGTCTTTAAATTAGAGTAGAAGCACTTTAACCTGATAAAGTCTCATCTATCTGCCCTCTAAGCTGAGCCTTTATTCAAAAACCCAATCTGACAACAAACGGTTGCATAACCTGGAAGACGATGTGAAAAATACAATAACTTCTGGGATCGGGATGTCGGTGCAGTCGGAGCTGGTTGGGGTTTCCTGCCGTCCGCCACTCCGCTTGAAAAACCTTAATGTTGAACCATTTTTTATTGCCATTCTACTCTCACAGGTACAGAGCAACGAAATTCCCTCCCCTTGGGGCGCAGTGGGCTGCCATTGTGCGGCGCCCGGGGAGCAGGGTGAGGTTAAGTGCCTTGCTCAGAGACTCAGAGTGGCAGGCTGTGGGAGTGGGGCTCAAACTCAAAACCCTCTAGATTTCAAGCTCTATACTCTAACCACTAGACCTCCACTCCCCCTAACATGTTGGGTCCTCTGATCCTGGAGCTCCATCAGATCTACTGCTGCAGTCTGGTACCTGGAGGCCTCGTCTCACAGGAACCAGCTCACTTCCTGCCTCCCTCTACAGCAGCAGCCATTCAAAATGTCCCAACTTTCCTTGGATTGTCCTTGGCTGGTCCTTGGTTGGTCCTTGGATTTGGTCCTTGGCTGGTCCTTGGGTCCTTGGCGGGTCCTTGGTTGGCCATGGGCTGGTCCTTGGTTGAAGTCCTTGGCTGGCCCTTGAGTAGTCAGCAGTTGGCACTTGGCAGGTCCTTGGCGGAGTCCCCTTGTGTTGGTCTCTTGGCTGGTCCGTCCTTGGTTGGCTTGGCAGGTCCTTGCAGGTTCAAGGTCCTTGGCAGGTCCTTGGTTGGTCCTTGGCTGGTCCTTGGTTGGCCTTTGGCTGGTCCTTGGTTGAAGCAGCTTGGCTGGTCCTTGGTTGCCCTTGGCTGGTCCTTGGTTGGCCCTTGGCAGGTCCTTGGTTGGCCCTTAGCTTGGTCCTTGGTTGGCCCTTGGCGGGTCCTTGGATTGCCTTGGTGGGTCCTTGGTTGGTCATTGGCTGGTCCTTGGTTGGTCGTGGGTCCTTGCTTTGAGCCCTTGGCTGGTCCCTTGGTTGGCCCTTGGCTGGTCCTTGGTTGGCCCTTGGCGGGTCCTTGGTTGGCCACTGCTTTGGTCCTTGGTTGGCCCTTGGCGGGTCCTTGGCTGGCCCTTGGCTTGGCCCTTGGTCCTTGGTTGGCCCTTGGCGGGTCCTTGGTTGGCCCTTGGCTGGTCCTTGGTTGGGTCCTTGGCAGGTCCTTGGTTGGCCCTTGGCAGGTCCTTGCTGGCCCTTGGTTGGCCCTTGGCGGGTCCTTGGTTGGCCCTTGGCGGGTCCTTGGTTGGCCCTTGGCAGGTCCTTGGTTGGCTCTTGGCAGGTCCTTGGTAGGCCCTTGGCAGGTCCTTGGTGGTCGGCCCTTGGCAGGGTCCTTGGTGGGGTCCTTGGCTGGTCCTTGGCTGGCCCTTGGCGGGTCCTTGGCTTGGTCCTCGGTTGGTCCTTGGCTGGCCCTTGGCGGGTCTGGCCCTGGTTGGTCCTTGGTTGGCCCTTGGCGGGTCCTTGGGTGGCCCTTGGTTGGCCCTCGGTTGGTCCCTTGGGTGGCCCTAGGTTTACCGTTGGCCCTGCCCGACATGGACCCAGCGTCCATCAACACCAACCCAGCTGACAGCTAAGATTTTAGTTTTAATGAAGTTCTTCTGTTTAACTGAGATCTGGTGAGTTTTTCCTGACTTGCTGCAGGCTGGGTGTTCATGCTCTGACTCTCCAAGGTCTCTAGGTTAGGTTCCTCCTCCACCATCATCCTCTGTGATGTCTTTGTTCTCTTGTTCCTCCCTGAGGAGCTACTTCGTCCTTCAGCTCAGGGTGACGACCTGTCCTGGATGGGATCCTGGTGAAAAGAAAACTCTTGAACTCTGGAGGATAGAAAGGAAGCAGAGGAAAGATTGACTTCCAGTCTGAATGGAAATGCAGCTCAGATGCTGGAGATGTCATCAGAGCGCGGCGCCGGCTACTGGAACCAATATTTAAACCTCAGAGAACATTTCAGGCCAGGATGTTCGACAATAGCTAACACCGATCCACTGGTCTACATCTGTACCCTGGTCAGGTTTTCACCGCCGTGTTGCTGAATAAACGGCTAAAATTGGCCGCCGCCGTGCTTCAGCAGCCATGCTTCTCTGTATTAATACCGTGTGGCGGTGTGGAGGAGGTGCTGCTTAAGGTTCTGCCCTTCATTGACCCATTGGCAGAAAATCCATCCCTGCTTCTTACCTGTTTCCGTTTAATCCTGCAAAAAAATATATTAGGAAATGATGCTTTTCTACTCAGAATTCTTTGTGTTTAAAACATTTTTTTCGAACCAAACACTGAAAAAGTCCGACCTGCGTTGATGGCGAGCTTCCATTCAGTTGAAGGTTTTGGGTCCAGTTTTAAATCAGTTTCCCTTCAGTGGGCTCTGATGCTGCTTCACTTCAGCTTCTTCTTCCCGTAGAATTGTGGATATTTCTTAATTTTTTGGTCTTTATTGATTTTATAGCCTCCTAACTGTTCCTCCAGTGGGTCCTTTGCTGACCTTCTCAGTCTGACTCCCCATTTGAAGGCTGTGATTCTCCATCTTGCTGCCTTTATTTCTGAAACCTTTTTATATCTTAGATGTCCTCAGGTTCCGACATAACTTGATACTATTCATCTATATCAGATGAGAACCACAGCTGGATGATGACAGCAACACCAGGATGGTAGATAAGTAGACTACCACCTGACTGGTCCAAAGGGCCCAGAGGCGCCGTGTCAAGAAATTGTCTTGTTCTGTTGGCAAAATGTCTGTTTTACCTCCTTAATCCAAGAACAAATGCACTTACTTTAAGAAAAAACTACTTATCTAGATTTCCATTTTTTTCCAAAATACAGCATATTTGCACCATATATATTAAAGCTCTGAACTTCCATATCAAAGCATTTTTTTGAACCATGTTTTTCTCCCACACTGTTTGCATTTGATCACTGCTGCACTTTATGGATGGAAATGTCATGAAAGCTGCACTACATGAAATAAAGGAAGTTGTCACAAAGAACCATCGAAAGCTCAGCTGGTTTTATTGAATGCAATGCCTTCTCAGCAGAATTGCTTACGTCCCTCCTCCTTTGAACTAGTCAAATTCGCCCGTTAGCTTCCTCCTTCACAGCTGACTTTAGTCAGTATTTTTCTTCTAACACATCATCAGGTCCATTTTGTCAGAAGTCTTGTCAAATGTATCACTAATCCAGAGACAACTTCACCAGTATGAAGAAGCTGTTAGAATATGCCAGCATGTGTCCCTCAGCTTGAGAGCTCTCTGGGGAACACATTTATGGAAAAGGATTTTTAGCAATAGGCAAGAGAAAACAGGAACCATGATGAAGACTTGTTTCATGTTCCGTGGGGATGACTCAGCTGTTCTAGTCCTTCAGTGTGAACCTGCAGCCATGCCTCCTCTGCAGACTCTGGCCGCCGTCTCTGCTGTTTCTCTGCGAGACTCTGTACAGCTCCATCCAGAACGCGAAGCTGCAGTGGACCATGTGAGTGGTTCAACACGCATGTAAACATGTCCACTGTGTGTACTCATTTATACCCTGACACTGCTATTTAGGCCTTGTTGCGTGGCAACTTCCTGCTTCTCAGCTCGCTGTAATTACAGGTCAGCATCCCAAACAACCATTACTGCATGTTTGTGTGTTCAGCTTCTGTCTCTACAGTCGTCTGTTTGCTGGTGGTGACATCATCTCCATCACCAGGCACGAAGCTGAATGATCGAGAAGATGGATGATGGATGATGGATGGAGGATGGATGGATGGAGGATGGATGGATGGATGGATGGATGGATGATGGATTGACTTGATGGATGGATGGAGGATGGATGAATGGATGATGGATGGATGGATGGATGGATGGATGGATGGATGGATGGATGATGGATGGATGGATGGATGGATGGATGGATGGATAGATGGATGAATGGATGAGATGGATGATGGGATGATGGATGGATGGATGGATGGATGGATGGATGGATGGATGGATGATGGATGGATGGAAGATGGATGATAGACCCGGATCACTGATGATGGATAGATGGATCGATGGATAGATGGATGGATCGACGGACGGATGGACGGACGATGAATGATAGATAGATAGATGGATGTGATAGATGGATGGATGTGATAGATGGATAGATGATAATCTGGATAGATAGAGATGAATGGATCTTTAATTAGATGGATAGAGATAGATGGATGGATAGATAGATAGATGGATAGATGATGGATGGATGGATCTAGATGGATGGATGGATGGACGCAAATTGGATGGATGGATGGATGGATGGAGGATGGATGGATGGATGGATGATAATTTGGATGGATGGAGGATGGATGGATGGATGGATGATGGATGGATGGATGGAGGATGGATGGATGGATGATGGATGGATGGATGGATGGATGGATGGATGGATGGATGGATGGATGGATGGATGAATGATGGATGGATGGATGGATGATGGATGAATGGATGATGGATGGATGGATGGATGGATGGATGGATGGATGGAGGATGAATGGATGGATGGATGGATGGAGGACGGATGGATGAGGATGGATGGATGGATGAATGATGGATGGATGATGGATGGATGGATGAATGATACGACAGATGGATGGATGGATGGATGGATGGATGGATGGATGGATGGATGGATGGATGGATGGATGGAGGATGGATGGATTGAGCAGATAGATGACCGATGGATGGATGGATGGATGGATGGATGGATGATGATGGATGGATGGATAGATGATAGATGGATGGATAGATGATGGATGCGATAGATAGATGCGATGGATGCGACCGATGGATAGGCCATAGATGGATGGATGGATATTAGATGGATAGATAGAGAATGACCGATGGAATGGAGGCCGACCATGGATGGACCGGCGATAGATGGATGGAGATGAATAGATGATGGATAGCCGATAGATGGATGGATAGATAGATGGAGGATGTTCCGATAGGCCTAGATAGGATGATAAGATAGATGATGGATGGATGGAGGATGGATAGATAGATAGATGAATGATAGATGGATAGATAGATAAATGATGGATAGATGATGGATAGATGATAGATGGAAGATAGATGGATGAATGAATGGATGATAGATGGGATGGATAGATAGATGATGGATGGATAGATGGATGGATGGATGATGGGATAGATAGATAGATAGATGGATGGATGGATAGATGGAGGATAGATAGATAGATAGATAGATGAATGGATAGATAGATAGATAGAATGATAGATGATAGATAGATGATAGATAGATGGATAGATAGATAGAATGAGAGATAGATAGATAGATAGATAATGGATAATTAGATGAATGATAGATGAATGATAGATAGATAGATAGATAGATAGATGGATAGATGATGGATAGATGAATGGATAGATAGATGATGGATGAATGGATGGATGGATGGAGGATTAATGGATAGATGGATGGATGAATAGATAGAATAAATGGATAGAGGAATGAATGGATATATATATAGATGATGGATGGATGAATGATGGATGCAATAATGGATGGATGGATGGATGGATGGATAGATGGATGGATAGATGGATGGATGGTATTAATAGTTGTTTTATCTGGTTGATAGATAGATGAATAAAATAGATGGACCAGGATGGATGGATGGAGAGAGAGATAGATAGATGGATAGACAAATAGATAAGATAGATGGATAGAATGAAATAGATATGGAGTAGATGATTAGATGGATAGATGAATGATAGATGGATAGATGAATGAATAAGTATGAAGTGGATATTGGCTAAAGGAAATGGAATAATGGATGGATGGATAGATGATGGAATATTGGATATTTGGAGGATGGATAAATATTAGATGATAGGTGGATGGAGGATGGATGAATAGATGGATGGATAAGATGGAATGGATGGGTGAATCAATGAATGAATGAATGGACAAATGGATGGATGGATGGATGGATGAGATGGATGGATGGATGGAGGAATAAGTATATTATGGAGTGTTATACTTAATCTATGGATGGATGGAGAGATAGATGAATGATAGATGAATGAATGAATGACTGAGTATAGAATGGAGGATGAATGAGCAATGGATGATGGATGGGTAGATGGATGAATGGATGAATAGATAGATGATAGATGGATAGATAAAATAGATGGATGGATGGATAAATAAATGATGGATAGGTAGATGGATGGAGATGAATGGATGGATGGAGAGATAGATGGAGGGGATGGAGATGAATGGATGAATAGGGCGATGGATGGATAGATAGATAGATGGATGGATAGATGGAGCAATGGATTGAGAACAAATCTCAATGTCATTGGATAGATGGATGGATGGCAAATAGATGGATGGATGAATGGATGGATGCATTGGATGGATGGATGGATGGAATGGATGGATGGATATTGGATGGGCACATATTTGAGATGGATGGATAGATAGAATGAATGAATGAATAAGAATACTGATAGATCGGACAAACATGATAGATGAATATTAATCCAATAGATGGATAGATAGATAGATGAATAAATAGATGGATAAGATAGGTAGATGAATGGATAAGATGAATAGATAGATAGATGATATAGATGATAGATGATGATGATAGATGGACAAATGGATAGATGAATGATAGATAGATGAATGGATGGATGAATGAATAAGTATATATAGATGATAAATGGATGGATAAACATAATAAGATGGAAATGATAGATGGATAGATAGATAGATATGGATGATGGATGGTACAAGATAGATGGATAGATGAATGATGGATAGATGATGGATGGATGGATAAATAGATGATAGGTAGATTTGATGGATAGATGAATCAATTGGATGGATGGATGAGATGAATAGATGGATGAATGAGAGTTCACAAGAGCAGCCATACTAGCGCTGTCATTGTTTTGAAGTGATGAAGAGGAGCTGAGGGAAGTCCATGTGCTGAGCTGGCAGACGTCCGAACAGACTCACGCCCCTCCCACACCATGAAGCGGATCGCGAGTGGTGGAAACCACTCTGGTGGCATTGGCCCATCAGGCGGACGGAGAGCTTTATAAGAAGGCGGCTTCCTGGTCCGGAAGGTCCACGCTGATCCGGGCGGAAAGAAAAGTACCGCTCCTCCTCTTCCTCATTTCACCTTCAAAGAATCCTGATGAGTAAAAACCTTCTTCTGTTTCAGCTCCGAGGGGCAGAAAGGCAGCTGAAAGACCTTCCTACGCCATGCTGAAAGGGCCTGGTTCTCTACCTGCAGAAAATAACTGCTTGACTACATTTCCCACATCCAGCCCACCTCTCAGCCTGTAGGCGCTGTCTCTGTGTGGGCCTGATTCATCTTTTTGTGGTGTAGTTCTCCATCTAGTGGCGAAACTGAAAACTGCAGCTCAGTCCAAAATCCCAATCACGCTTTTATTTTGATCTTGTTGCCATGGAGATAATGAGCGCAAAATGTTTTCCAACTGAACATATTTCTGATGGAGATGTTAGGATAAAGTTAACACAAGATGGTGCCATGAAACCCATCCCCATACCATGGCGCTCCCTCCTCCTCCCTCCAGAGGCAGAGATGGGGAGGTAGAAACGGTCCCATCAGAACAGGAGGAGTTCTGGTGCAGTGAGCTCCGAGCCCAGCCAGCGGGGGAGCTGATCCTGCTTCTCGGTGTTTTCATCATTTCTGGAGTTGATCTGAGGATTCTTTGGTGGAATCTCTTCTTGCTGGGTGGGAATGCAGACAGGAACCAGTTCCAGGTGCTTCTGGTTGATTCTGGATCCGTTTGTCCAACAGGGACGAGTACGGGCAGGCAGGAGCAGGAGCGAGACGGAGGAGGACGTGAAAGAAGCGCCGTGTCGTCCATCCACTCTCTGGCCACATGAGAAGCGGCCGAGGGAAAGTTGGGACCCATCGTCTTTACACACAGGGGCGGCGACTGGAGTGGTCTTCCTGTTCCAGGCCCCGTAAGTATACTTTCCTGTAAGCCCCTGCTGGTCAGCAGAGCAGGTCTAGATCTATACCCATGCAGGCGGCAGACATCACGCCCCGCTCTGCAGGCACATGGACATCATGTCTCTGTGTCCCTCCAGGAACCCTGAGCAGATGCAGTCCTGGATCACCCAGGATCAACGCGGGTGGCGACCCATGTTCTCCGGCTCCTCGTTTCTAGCATTCGGCTCCCAGAAACTTGGCTTCAGCCGCCCCTTCTGCTGCCGGGTCCAACACCAAACTGCTCCCAGGAATACGAGCAGAGCTTCATCCTCGTCCGCCGGTCGTCAGAACCGAACCTGACCCGTCTCTCTGGTCCAACAGGAGGAGCAGCTCAAATCCCACGAGAGTAAGCTACAGGGCGGTGCACTCTGAGCTGACCGAGCTGCTGGCACGCCCACGCCCGACAGGAAGGTCAAAGGTAAATGAACTGGAGGAGCAGAAGCTTCGTAAGGAGTACCTGGAGTTTGAGGTGAGCCGGATCAAGCTGGGTCAGAACTCCGTCCTGAGTGGTTCTGGTGTTGGAGGGTCAGAGATGCAGCAGCTGTGACCCGTCTGACCCGCTCAGAACCCAGAACTGATGGTTCCCATTAAAACATTTTAGTAGTAGTAGGCTAAAGTTCCCGTCTGTTTCTAGAATCAGAACCAGAACATCCTGCCTGTCACCGCGGTGGTAGCGGTGTGATGATCTGGAGTTCCTAGCTGCTAGGAGCATTGCAGCATGACCTAAAGCCAAGCTGGGTTCTGCACCAGAGGCAAAAGAACCAACAGGAGAATGTGAAGGAGGCGGCCTAGTCAAAGTCTGGACTAAGCCAGGCGGGTCGACTGTTTCCTCCTGCAGGTGGATTAGCAAAGTCTGTTAGCATCCTGTCCTCATCAGCGACTCCTCCTCTGACACACAGAAATCCCACGCTTTGTGCTGCCAGTGAACGCATCAGACCAGAACCTTCTTTAACGCCTGCTTCTGCTCACTCCTGCAAAAGCAGTGCAGGGCGTACGCCATGCTGCTACGGGCAAGATAGCCAAGGCAGCGACACAGCGCATTAGCTGGCAGCAGCGGCCTCCAACCCACGCGCTACCTCAAAGGCACCCGCCAGCAAACCCGCAGCAGCAAAACCTCCAAAAACACTCAAATACATCCCTCCTCTTCATCTGCCAATGCTTCAAAGAAAGAAGCGCAGCGAAACGCCAAAGCGGAAACTTCAAAGCAAGCTTAAGCAAAGCGGCGTTGACGCCCGTCAGCGAAACGCTAGAGCACTTTCCTCCAAGCGAAGGCGTTTAAGGTCAGCCCGGGAAAAACGAGCTTCGTCAGGAAGCGCTTTCAACGCTGGATTTCCCAATAAAGCTTTATTTCCTGTCAGCGGATTTCCAGGGCAGCGTATGAAAAGTTTTGTTGTAGAAAACTGAGAGCGGAACGTTCAGGGTCACCAATGCACCATAGGAATTTAGATTTTCATCGTCTTATACTGATTCCTGCAGCAGACAGAATGTGAGACACAAACAAATGGAACCGAACAATCAGAATCCGACTTTCTGCTTCACTTCGTTTCTGTTTTGTCTTTGAGTTCTCCTGGAAACAAACAGGAAGTACGGAAGCCTGTTGCAGGCAAAAAACATATGAAACACTTTTAGATTTGACCAAACTGCAGATCAGTCAAACTGCTGCAGAACCTTTGGAGCCTCAAACCCAAGAACCACAGGAAAAGGAGGAGCAGAACCAGAACAGATAGATTGAGGAACTCTGGAACGATTGATCTAAAATTTATTCTGGAATTCTTTTAAAAAAATAGATTTTCTGTAAAATGAGCAGAAAAGTGGCCCATAGATCCTCTATGCTGGAAGATGTTTCACTCCTTTTTTATTAGTGTAAAGGTTTGTTTGTTACATTTAGGTCACGTGATGGGTGTCTGCAGTTCTCCCCCACTACCACTGGAGGGCGGCAAAGATGATCCAATATTGTAATGAAAGTTCTGATTCGGTTCCGGTTCAGAAAAACATCAAATGTTTTATTTCCTTGTTCTGTTTTGGCACCAAACCTTTTTTTCTGGACAGAACCTTCAGTTCTGAACGTTAGCGGAACCACAGAACGGAGCGCCTCAGTCACATTTCTCCCACAGCAACCCAGAACTTTCAGAACCAGCGGTTTGGACCTGAGGCCGGACCGGTGTGGAGCTGAATTCTGTCCCCCCCAGGTCTGGTTCTAACTCTGCCCTTCGTTTGTTCAGGAGACTGAGGCGGTCCGGGTTCTCTGGTTCCGACACTTTCCTCCTTTAAACAGAACCAGAACCACGGCTGCAGCTCCGCCTCCAGGGGGCATTAGAGACACTGCTCCTTTTCCTAATGCTGAGTTCAGTTTGTGTTTACAGCTGTTCAGAACCAAACTGGGTTCTGCTCAGATCGCAGCAGAACTTCATTGTTTCTGTTCGGTTTGGCTGCTCTAGAAGTGGTTCTGAAACCTTCCTCTGCTGTGGTTCTGGTCCGGTCCAAACCTCCAGAACCCCTCCACTCCATCAGAACACTGCAGAACTCTACAGGTTCTGGTTCCCTGTAAATAAGCTGGACCTCCTGTGGAACCGGGCCTGACGCCGTCGGACCTCAGAACTCTCTGTGCTGCACATGTTGTAAATAAAGTTGGACCTGCCGATCCAGAAGCCATACAGCCGCACTTTGCTCTCACCCAGAACCAGAACATGGACCGCCTGCTGTGGGCGGGTTCTGGAAGGTCCGCTTTGCGGCGGTCCGACCCATGCTGTACATAAGTCACTTCCTGTGAAGGTCCGTTTCGTGAGCAGAACCTGTTTTTGTTCGTTGAGCTTAGAAGCAAAAATAAAGCTTGAAACGAACATCTGGGTCCGGTTCTTTATTTGGTTCTGGTGGGTCAGAACCAGCCCACAGATTCTGGTTTTAGGACAAACTTTATTCACTTTTACAACATCAAACATGTTTGTTGTTCTGCAGCTCACAGGTGAGTCAACAGGTGCGAGGTGCATTTAGGCACCTGACACAAAGCGGGAAATTCCAGTTTAGTCGGTCAGACTGAAGACGGACGAACCGAAGGACAGAAAATATAAATTAAAGTCAGAGACACACAGTAACAGTTCGTTTCTGGTCAATTATTCCATCCTTTTATCATGACGACGATGATGATGATGATGATGAAGGGTTTCATTGTCCAAGCGTTTTAGAAACATGTCTCTCATTTCGCAGCTCTTTGCAGCGTTTTGCCACGATTCGCAGCAGATATTTCTCCGGCAGCAGAAAAAACTGGCTGAAGGAAACTCTAATGGACGATCCTCGTTCACTGATTGGTCACCTCCTCCTCCTGCTGCTCCTCCATTGGCTGGCTGCTGAAGCCGCTGTCCACCGTGGCGTCTGATTGGACAGAAACAAAATCATGTTTAGACAAACGCTCATCAGGAAAGAGGCTTTAAAAATGGTTTTACTTCCTGTTTCAGAAACAATCAGAACCGCAGCGATTAACTTCATCATCATCATCATCATCATGGTGATCAGAACCGATCGTGCTTCTATAAACGGATCTATGTTCCTACTCTTGCGTAGTTTGATCAGACTGATGTTATTTATTCACTTTTTCAGAACCAGTTCTATAGAAAATGGATCCGACCGTAAAGTCAGTCCCGTCCAATCAGAGGAGCGGTGCGTTCCGATCTGAGGTCCTGATTGGTTCTACTGCTGCTACAGTCTTTAATTGGTTCTGAATTTCCTAAAGTTCGATCCTTTAGCAGTTTGTTCCTGTATGCTAATGCTAACAGCTATCCAGTCAGAATTAATAATTATATACCCTTTCATGTCAGATAAAAGAGACTTTTTTAAATTAGCAGGTAATAAACATTTCTTATTTCCGTACTGAAATTTATTTTATAGTTCTGATATTTAATGTTTTTAATAAAGCTTGAAAATCATAATTAGCAAAAACAAAATCAGTCTGTTTGGAACTTTTCTATAATGTTTTCATTAACTAAATTTTATTTTATACGAGGCTCTGTACCAACTAGTAAACTTTAATTATAATGAGTTAGTAGTATGCTAGGCTCGCAAGTACTAATGTCTCTCTGTATCTATTTTTTGCTATCAATGAGTAAGGCCCTCATTCATATAGACCCAAGTAGACCAAGTAGCTAAAGTCGGCTTACTAGCATTAGCATGCTGCTGTTTTGATGTATTCTATACTAGTTTGTAGTTATATATGATAATAATTATTTTATTTTTAATAGTTAGTTAGTTGCTAACGCAGTGCTATTATTCTGAACTGTAATGTGAGCATGCTAATGCTATACTCATGCTTCATTGTGGTGAGCATGCTATTTTTTGGTCACAGCTGTAATCTGGTATTCTAATGTGTGTCAGGCTAACATTAGCACATTTCTACTATGCTAACATTAGCTCAGTGCTGCTATGGTAACGCTAGCACAGTGCTCGTATGCTAAATTTAGCTCAGTGCTGCTATGCTAACGCTAACACAGTGCTCCTGTGCTAACACTGGTACAGTGCTCATATGCTAACGCTAGCTCAGTTCTGCTATGCTAACAATGGCTCAGTGCTGCTATGCTAACACTAGCTCAATGCTGCTATGCTAACACTAGCTCAGTGCTGCTATTCTAACGTTAGCTCCGTGCTGCTATGCTAACATTAGCTCAGTGCTGCTATGGTAACGCTAGCACAGTGCTCGTATGCTAAATTTAGCTCAGTGCTGCTATGCTAACGCTAGCACAGTGCTCCTGTGCTAACACTGGTACAGTGCTCCTATGCTAACACTAGCTCAGTGCTGCTATGCTAACACTAGCTCAATGCTGCTATGCTAACACTAGCTCAGTGCTGCTATGCTAACACTAGCACAGTGTTGCTATGCTAACACTAGCTCAGTGCTGCTATTCTAACACTAGCACAGTGCTGCTATGCTAACATTAGCTCAGTGCTGCTATGCTAAAGTTAGCTCAGTGCTGCTATTCTAACACTAACTCAGTGCTGCTATGCTAAAGTTAGCTCAGTGCTGCTATTCTAACACTAACTCAGTGCTGCTATGCTAACGTTAGCTCAGTGCTGCTATGCTAACTTCTAAATCCTTCCCATCACAGTAAGGCCTCTGGCCCCGAAAGCTAACCGAATCCTTTCGTGTCATAAACTAGAGATAAATGTCCCTTTAAAGCAAACAGAGCGGCTAAATCTGAAGGGATGATGGGATCTGTAGTCCTCCAGCCAGTGGAGAAAAACTACATCATGTTGTTAGCTAACTTGTTGTCTGTTCTTAACCTGAGTCGACCGGGTTCTTGTTTAATATCCTGAACTCCTCAGTTTCTAGATGGTGACCTGGATGAATTCACCGGCCTTCAGAACCTTCAGACCCGGACCTGGAGCTTCATGTCTGCTGCAGGTTCTGTTCACTCTTCCTGGTCGGGTCAGAATTACCTGAGCCGAGTTTGTCGTGTCGCTGCTCCGTGTTCCTCAGCAGTCGGACTCCTTCAGTCAGACCCAGAGACTGCAGAGCATCAACCAGACCTTCCACCGGACCTCCACCCAGCTGGACCAGAGACAGACGGGTCAGTGTTTGGACCTGTAGAACCCGACCTGGGTCCGGGTGTCCTGAGCGGCGGTTACCTTGTAGTGCTGCAGCAGGTTCTGGCAGGGGGTGGGGCTGTCCTGGTACAGGTGGGTCAGCGTCATCATTCCCAGCTTCTCGGCCAGCTTCATCCAGGGAACGTCTCCCACACTCAGGACCTCCACTAACCGGGACAGAGTGTCCTCGTCCAGCCCGGAGCGCTCCGCGTCTGCAGCAGCTTCACGTTAGACAGATCAGGGACACAAAGACCTGAACAGGTGAGACTGGTACCGACCTTCACTGCTGGTCCGGATCTTCTTGCCAGCGTGTCGAGACGCCTCTTGGCTCTGTCTGGAATTCAGCAGGTTCTTCACCTGGTTGGACACGAGACAGAGACACAGAGACACGTCCAATGTTAGATGGAGACAGGGAGACACGTCCAATGTTTAGATGGAGACAGGGAGACGCGTCCCACGCTCAGATCTTTGGTTCTGCTGTTTACCTTCTGACAGGTAGCCAGGTCCAGAGGGGTGTGTCCTCCCCCAGGCCTCTTGCTGGTTGGCTGGCTGCGCTCTCCTCGCTCTCTGATTGGTTCGTCCTGCTCTTCATCCGAGGAGCTGAAGCAGAGCGGCTCGTCGTTCTCCATGTTCTTATCGGCACCTGAGGAGCAGAACAACCTTAGAACCTGCTGCTCTGTAGCAGGCGTCCCCCGGTATCCCCCTTCCCCGGTGTCCCCCCCTCCCCGGTGTCCCCCCCCCTCCCCGGCGTCCCCCTCTCACCTGCAGCCACCAGCATGGAGCAGAGCGTCGGCGAGCCCAGGCTGGCTGCCAGGTGCAGCGGCGTGTTTCCTCCGAAGGTGCAGGCGTTAACGTCAGCCTTCAGCTGCAGATGACATCACACGGCGTTAGAGGGAGGGTCCCTGATGGAAATCAGGCCCCGCCCCTTCCTGTGTGCTTACCTCGGTGATGAGCGTGCACGCCACCTTGAACAGGTTCTCTCTGACGGCCAGGTGCAGCGCCGTGTTCCCGCTCTTCTGCTCGGGGGCGTTGATCTTGGCTCCGCTCTCCACCAGCAGGCGGAGGCAGCGCTCGCCGTCCCTCCTGACCGCCAGGTGCAGCGGCTGCAGACCTGAGGGACACAGACCACCACAGCTCAGCGAGTCCGGCCGCTATCATCCAGTGGAGTTTAGGCTCCGCCTCTCACCGTGGTAGTCCGGCGTGTTCACCAGGTGGGCGTGGCGTTCTCCCAGGTGAGCCAGCAGGAGGCGGAGTGAGGCGGTGTCTCCGGCCAGCGCCGCCAGGTGAAGAGGGCTGCGGCCATCTTTGTCCACCGAGCTGGGGTCGGCCCCCGCCCTCAGCAGCATCTCCGTCACCTTCAGCTGCCGCGTGATGACGGCCAGGTGTAGGGGGGTCTGCGGAGTGGGCGGAGTTAGAACCCGGGCTCAGGTGAGCAGAGGTCAGGGTCCGGCTGCTGCTTACCTGCTGCAGGTGGTTGCAGGTGTTGAGGACGGCGTTCTGCTGGCTGCTCAGCAGCGTCTGGATCAGCTGCTGGGTGACGGAGCTCTGCTGGTGGATGATGGCCAGGTGCAGCGGCCTGATGGACACAGACCAGTTAAACCAGTCCACCGCGCTGCAGAACCAGCGCAGGGCGGGCAGGCGGGGGGGACTCACGTGTCTCCGTTGTTGTCCTGGACGCCGCACAGGTGTCTCTGCAGGGCCAGCAGGACGCGGGGGTCCCCGGTGCTGCAGTACTGCAGCAGGGCGGCGGCCGTCTGCCGGGCGCTCTGGGAGACCCGGTTACTGAGGCTGGCGGCTGGAAGACAGGGAGCGGGTCAGAACCGGAACTGGAGCGGCGGCAGGCCCGGTTCTGTTCTGGCAGAGACTCACCGATCCGGATCAGCTGCTGCTGCAGAGCCTCCCCCTGCTGCTGGGGGGCGGAGCCTGACATCTGGGCCCCTCCCCCTGAGCTGAACCCTGTGAAGCCTCCTGTGAAGAAAGCTCCGCCTCCTGTTCCACCGTTCATCTGCTGGAACTGGAACCCTGCAGAGAGGCGACCCAGTCCAGGTCAGAACCCCGGCTTCTGGACCTCAGCAGAACCTCAGCAGAACCTCTGAACTCCATGGAAGTCCGTACCTGCTCCTCCTGCAGCACCTCCAAAGCCACCGGTTCCTGCTCCTCCATCTCGTCCTCTTCCTCCTCCTCCTCCTCCTCCTCTCCAGGAGTCGTAGTGAGGCAGAGGCTTCTGCTTCTTCCTCAGCACCTCCTCTTTGTCTGAAACGGAGCGGAGTTGATGGAACCAGCAGTGGGAGGGAGGGGAAACCCGGAGGGGAACCACCGGAGGCGGACTCACCTTGGATCTGAGGGATGTAGGTGAACTGTTTGGGGTCGCTGCTGTCGCCGGCCTTCTTCCTCCTGAGCTGCAGGAAGACGGTGACGGGCCGGTCGATCTCGGCGCTGTGGTAGGGCGGCGTTTTGAACACGATGGCGTACTGAGGACAGAAACAGGAGACGGGGAGGTGAGGGGGCGTCCTGGGTTCGGTTTGTCCCGCAGTGATGGAAAAACCCAGAAAACTCCAGCGGAGTGACTCAGTTTGACCTTTGGAGCTGAAACTTTCCCCATTTGATGCTGAAGGTGTTCTGGGTAAAACCGGTTCTGGGTAACCGGGTCACAGGAAGCAGCGCTCTACCCGACCCGTCAGGATGTTCAGCTCAGACTGATGATGGTTCTGAACCCGCAAAATAATCAGAGCCTCCATCCAGTCCTTGGTTTCAAGCTGTTTCTCATTTCACAAAAACGCCAGTACGGACTCCAAGTCCGTTCTTGACTAGAACCCAGGAAAGTCTGGACTCTGGGAGAACAGGAGCAGAATAAATCTGGGTCATCTGGAACAGCAGCATACTGATGACATCACCACATTTAAAGCTAATCTGGAGCTGCATTTCATCTCCTGTTATTATTAGTCTATATATAATAATAATTATGCCTTTTTTCATTTAGTGGCCGCTGCAGACGGGCTAACGTTAGCCCTGGCGCTGCAGATGGGCTAACGTTAGCCATAATCGCTGCAGGCGGGCTAACGTTAGCCCTGGCCGGCACAGAGATGGGCTAACGTTAGCCCTGGCAGCCTGCAGACGGGCGAACGTTAGCCTCAGAACTCCACTGGTTGCCGCGGTTCTCTCAACATCAGAACTTTCTTTTATTATATATTGAAGCTTAAAGTATAATTTTCTTGCCTTAAATGATCTTAAAACGTGACTTTTATGGCAGAACAACGGCAACAGAAAAGAGAACTTTTAACTTAATGCTCTGAGCTCTGTGGGAAGCTAACCTGCTGCTGCCGCAGTGCATGCTGGGACAGCTGTCAGTCTGGGAGAACGGATCAGTCTGCTCTGATGCATGCTGGGTAAAGAGGGAGGGGCCAGAACAACATCAAAAACATTGTCTGTTCTTGGTCTGCTGTTGTTGGTGAATTGGAACAGCACCAAGGCTGAGGGTGGTGACGTTTCACGAGGACACGAGGACGCACAAGTACACAGAACATAGTGAGAAACGGCCCAAGCCTCCTTCTGCTGGAGGATTCTGTCCAATCAGAGCCCTGCATGCAGAGAGCCACGCCCACTCAGCAGAGTTCACCTCCAGGTCAAAACTGTTCAGGTTCTGTCTCTGGTTAAAACAGTGAAGTTACCATAGCAACCGGTTTCTGCCCAGCGGGAGCTGAAGGAGTTCAGCTGTTTTCAGACTAAAACAGGAAGTTGATCCATGTAAGACTTTCAGAATAAAGGCAGCAGATCGTCTTCGGATTCAGGCTCTGGACCGAACTACAGATAAAGTGATCAGACTCATGATGCGTTCACTGCTGCTCAGAAACACCAACCTGTTTGTGAACGTCGGTGGGTGAGAAGTCCCCGAACGCCTCCCAGCACCCCTCCTCGTCCTCCTCGTAGAACCGGATCTCTATGTCATCTGAGGAGGAGTCATAGAGAGTTCAGAACCAGACCGCGGAGAAGGTCTCCTCCTGTCGGAACGTCTCCTCACCTTTCTGCACTTTGTCACACAGCAGGAAAACCTCGTCTCCTCCCAGGACGGAACCGCAGGTCCGATCCATGCGGGAGATCTTCAGGTTGGAGGCGTTTGGAGACTCTGCAGGAGGAGCAGGAAGCAGATGAAACACCCAGGAGGTCCAAACCGGTCCTCAGACATCAACCTGCTAAAGGTTCTGGTCCGTTTCTTTTCCTTCCTAATATCAGTGGCTCTCTACGTGATGCGTTCACTGACCCTCAGGAATCTAAACCTGAGATGCTGTGGGTCAGTGAAGGCAGCATCATTCTGGACTCTGTCCCGCTGTGTCCAGCGGTGCTGCGGGACTCACTGCTGTCGTAGATGGGGTTGGACACCACGGGTTTCAGCGCCCTGGTGAAGCCGCCGTTGCTGTCCTGCAGGTAGGCGGTGAAACGCAGGCGGACGATGTTCAGGTCCATGGCCTTCCCCAGCTCCTTGGCCTCCTTCAGGACGTCCGACTCCTCGCCGTCTGTGGAGACAGAAGCAGGTGAGCGGTCTGGGCGGGGAGGCCGGGCGGCAGCGGTCCAGATGTTTACCTGTCAGGGAGTAGTGGATCCCTTTCTGCCGCCGCCGCTCCTCCCTCAGACGCTTGGTCAGCACCTCCACCACGCCCCTCTTGGTCACATGGAGGATGCCCAGGTTACTGAACCTACAGGAAATGACATCACAGCCCATCAGAGCTCCCTGCAACTTCATCGTCACGGCAACCTGGGAATATTGTCCTGATTGGACCAGAACCGCCTCACAGCCGTTAACCTGAGCTGCTCTGGATCCACTTCCTGGACCTCAGAGGAAGTTCTCCACTTCCTCTATTCCTGGAAATAAAAACGTTCCAGTTCCGCTCCAGCCAGACGCCAGGAAACGCTTCGGTTCTGACCCAGTTCGGTTCCAGAGAGCCTTCCTAACGCTAACGACTGTGAGGTTCTGATCCGGTCAGAGCGGATCCTTACGAGGCGGTGAGGTCGTTGGGTCCGATGTCCAGCGTACAGGTTCCGTTCTCGTTGCAGTGGCGTCCCACCAGGCTGTGGGCGTGGACCCGGGGCGGGTCGGTGTGGGTCACCAGCTGGACCTCCACCCGTGCGTGACCCACATAGTTGTTTATCTGAGGACAGACGGAAGCGGGATCAGACAGGAGGACGGACAGGACCGGCAGGGCGGCTCTGATTGGTTGCTCACCTTCACGGTCGGGTAGGTTCTGCGGTTCTTCTCGCTGGAGGCCCCTGGGAGCCCGCCGTGGGACGGACCCTCACACTCATAACGGAAGCGGAACCCCCTCTGGAACAACAAACCAAGACGCTCAGCTTCCAGAAGTCCAGGTCCGCTCAGGTGGAAACCCCACCGGGCGCGAGCACCAGCTTCTGACTGACAGGTTGACCTGTGACCTGGAGCTGCTTCCTGTTAGTGAAGCAGGCTGCTAACAGGAAGTGACACGCTAAGGGAAAACACCTCCATCATCCACGCTAGCTTTCATTTTTATGATTTATGTGAAATTCCCTCCAGTTTCCCACCTGCTCCTGAGTCAGAACCAGAGACAGAACCAGAGTCAGAACCAGAGACCAGAATCTGAACAAGAGTCTGAACCCAGTTTAGAATCAGTCTGAACCAGAGTCTGAACCCGGTTTAGAACCAGAGTCTGAACCCGGTTTAGAACCAGAGTCTGAACCACAGTCTGAACCTGAGTTAGAATCAGAGTCTGAATCAGAGTCAGAACCCTGTTTAGAACCAGAGTCTGAACCCGGTTTAGAACCAGAGTCTGAACCCGGTTTAGAACCAGAGTCTGAACCCGGTTGAGGACCATTGGCTGAACTCGGTTAGAACCAGAGTCTGAACCCGGTTGAGGACCATTGGCTGAACTCGGTTAGAACCAGAGTCTGAACCAGAGTCTGAACCCGGTTTAGAACCAGAGTCTGAACCCGGTTTAGAACCAGAGTCTGAACCCGGTTGAGGACCATTGGCTGAACCCGGTTTAGAACCAGAGTCTGAACCGGTTTAGAACCAGAGTCTGAACCCGGTTTAGAACCAGAGTCTGAACCCGGTTGAGGACCATTGGCTGAACTCGGTTAGAACCAGAGTCTGAACCAGAGTCTGAACTCGGTTTAGAAACAGAGCCTGAACCCGGTTTAGAACCAGAGTCTGAACCCGGTTAGAACCATAGCCTGTCCCGGTTAGAACCAGGGGAGTCTGGTACTCAGGTTAGGACACACAGAGCCTGAACCAGAGTCTGAACCGGGTTTGTAGGCAATCAGACCTGAACCCGGTTTAGAACCAGAGTCTGGAACCAGAGTCTGAACCCGTTTAGAACCAGAGTCTGAACCCGGTGTTAGGAACCAGAGTCTGAACCTCGTTTAGAACCGAGAGTCTGAACCAGACTTGGAAACCTGCTTGTTGAACCAGAGTCACCGAACCCGTTTAGAACCAGAGTCTGAACCAGAGTCTAGAACCAGAGTCTGAACCCGGTTTAGAGAACCAGAGTCTGAACCAGAGTCAGAACTCTGAACCCGTCTTCTGGACTGATCAGCTTCACTCATCACAGATCAGAACCTTCAACAGTTCTTCCATGTAGAAACATCCTTTCCCTATTTAGCTAAAGAATCAGCTATAATCTCTCTGGATTATCGTCAGATTATCAGAATCTAATCCCACATTTAATCGAACATCAGTAAATAAATTATCGCTGTAGATAAAACTATGTCATCAGCAGAGAGTGCTTCAGCAATGAGCAGGCGGCTGGGGGACATGGGGAGTCCGTTTCCACGGCAACACGAGGACCGGAATCCCAGTCTGGTTCTTAGAAACTTTTAGTTTGAAAGTTCAGCCTTTGAAGCGTTTTCAGGTTTGACTCCTGTTTCTAGAAAATAAGCTCCATCATCATCATGAGGAACACCATGGACCACATGACGGTTCTGGTACCAGATGGTACCATGGTGGCGTTTTAGGGCCCAATAGAACCGAATAGAAGTCTCACCTGTTTGGGTTCCTCGATGATCTGGATGTACGGACCATGAGCTGAAACACAAACACAGATGGGATCAGAACCCCTGAAGCTTTAATCTGAGTCAACCTGGAAGGTTCTGGACTCTCCGGTTCTGGTACCATCATGGGGTTCTGGTAAGACAGATGAGTTCTAGAAAGTTCTGCTAAGGGGATCTCCATCATCTCCAGGAATGAGAGGAAGGTTTTAGAAAGCGTCCTGGAGCCTGAGGTTCTGATCCCAGAAGGTCAGGAACCAGAACTTCAGAAGATCCAGTCCCAGAAGGTTTCACCAGAACCACAGAGACCAGAACCAACAGGGACTGAGAGGAGGAGATAAGGAACCGGGTCTTCAGAACCAGAACCTGTAGAAATCAGAACCGGTTAGCGGGTCGGGTCCGGCTCACCTGTCTCCGTCACGTACGGCTCCATCTTTATGTCCATCGGGGTGAAGTCGTACGGCAAGAAGTTAGAAATCTGCAGAAGAAGAGAGAAGCATCCATCATCGGATCAGAACCGGATCAGAACCAGACTGGATCAGAACCACATGTGATCAGAACCATATGTGATCAGAACCGGAACTGATTAGACCTGTTTAAAACCGAGCTGAATCAGAGCCAGACTGGATCAGAACCGGACCAGATCAGACCCGATCAGAACCGATCTGAATTATAACTGGAACGGATCAGAACCGGATTGGATCAGAGTCAAACTGGATCAGAACTGGACTGGATCAGAACCGGACAGGACCAGATCAGAATTGGACCTTGCCCCAGTTCTCCTCCTGAGGTTCTGTTTGAAGTGAGTTCTGTTAGAGGGGCAGCAGGACGGGTTCTAGACAGAACCAGAACTTCCTGCCCTCTGATGGACCGCGGCTCCATCAAAGCCTGGAACCAGATTGGTTCTGAAGGGAAACCTTATTGGGTCAGAACCACCTGTCGGTTCTGGAGCTAAAACCCATCTGGCTGCAGATGTTTGGGTTCTTAATGAGTCGGGTTTATTCTGAACCGGACCTTTACAGATCGCTGCCTTCAGATGTTCTGAGACGTCAGAACCAACCAGACGGACTCGAACCTGGAAGAACCTGCAGAACTTTAAAGGAGGAAGTTCTGCTGCCAGCAGAGCCTGGAGGAGACGCTGGGATGTTCTGGTTCTGCTGCAGAATGGTTCTCTGGGTCAGAACCTTACAGAACCTGAACAGAACCTGCTGGGTTCTGGGCCAGCGGGTTCTGTTCAGAGCAGAACGTCTGCCTGTTTGGAGCCGATCGTCTTCAGACGAGTAAACATGAAAACCTCTGAAGCGTGACGGCAGGAAACATCTGGAAACATCTGATCGTTGGTTAGAACTCTGAGCAGAACCAAACAGCGATACGACCCGATTCGGTTCTGGATCTCAGTCTGGAAATATGAGAATAAAACAGATCCAGGTTCTGGTTCTGAGGAGCAGAACCTGGATCAGAGACTCACCATTTCACTGTCGTAGTTCATGAACGGAGCTTCCGTCATCCTGCAGAGAAGACAGAGACACAGCAGGTCAAAGCGGGTCGACTCGGGTCCAAACAAAGCCGGCAGTCAGAACCAGCAGAGCCCAACATCCAGCTCAGCGCCTCCCTCCCTCCCCCGTCTGTTCGCAGTCACTTCCTGGAAGCGGCCGGCGGCAGGAAAACCCCCAGAATCCCAGAGCAGGAGGGGGCGGAGCCTCCGTGCTGCTGATGATGTCATCCACTGCTGCTATGACAACAGACGGCCCAGCAGAAGGAGGACTGACAGAGGAGCATCGCCTGGTTCTGCTCATCCACCAGAACCGACCCAAACAGACTGACAACAAACCAGAACCAGGACCAGAACCTGGACCATCAGGCGGGACAGATGGTCCAAAGCTTCAGAACCAGAACCAACCTGCAGCAGGCAGACAGAACCAGAACCGACCCGTTCTGCTCTCCGTCTGCTTCCTCCGTCTCTCTGGTGGTTTCTGGGCTTCCTGTCGCTCTGCGCTCAGAGAAAAACCCGGCCGGGCCTGAGTCAGAACCCGGCCCAGGCCTGGTTACCCCCCGCCGCCGGGACGGCCCCCTCTGACGGCACCGGCCAATCAGAGGAGAGAACACCGGACGGGGAAGTCGGCAGGAATTCACAGAGTCGGTTCTGTTTCTGTGAAACCCAGAGAGGAAACCCGTCGTCATGGCAACGCCTCTGCAGCACACGTGTTCTGGGTCAACTGGGTCTGCGCCGCTTTGGAGGCCCGGTTCTGAAAGCCCCAAACTGTTCCTGGTTCCATGCTGATCTGGTTCTGACCCGGTTCTCAGCCATTCCAACATGTCAGGCGAGGCCAGAGGAGTTCTGAGAAGATCTGGATCTTCAAACGCTGCAGGAGGTTCTAATGGTTCTACAGGTGGTTGGACCGGACCTCAGCATCAGTACCAGAACCTGAGCAGGTTGTGATGTCGCTCAGAGGTTCTGCAGGCTGAGGCAGACCCGGAGAACACGCCGGTTCTGAACGTCAGCTCAGAACATGGACCACAGGTTTCTACACAAACCAACTGGACCTCTGGTTCCGACCCATCCCCTTCCCCAGCCTGTTGTTCTGGTTCCCTCCAGAACCGGGCCTGAATGGACCGCCTACCTCAGAGCTCCAGCCATGACCAATGATGATGAGGAGGAGGAAGATGCTCCTTTCCTGCAGAAACAAACAAACAGAATCAGAACCGGTCCAGAAACAGAACCCCCACTGGTTCTAAAACACCTCCATCCGAACCAGAACCAGAACTCCCTGGAGGAACCAAGGACCCCAGAACCATCTGGATCCTCGGGTTCCAGAACCGCCATGGAGTTCTGGTCCCAGGACGGGAAGCAGGGGCTGCAGAACCAAACATCTAAAGGATTCTGGATCAGAACCGAACCTCCGGAACGTTCTGCTCTAACAGAGAGAACTGGACGGAGCCAGTCCTGAAGTTCTGGTCCAGTTTCTGCTGGTTAATCTGTGAGAACCAGGATGAGTTACTGAAGCAGAACCGGAACCGCCCAGCTTCTCTCCGGGTCAGAACCGAACCTTAAAGGCCCGAACTTTAATCCGAGCTCCGAGTTTCGGTTTAAACATAAACCAAGTTGACCCAACTGACCCGGTTCCGGTCCAGGTTCGGTTCTGCTGCGTTTCAATCAGGTATAAAAAAGGTTTTTACCTGATTTCTTTCTCCGAGACTCTCTGCGCGATTCTGCTTCCAACAAAAACTCCCGACTGGACCCAGAGAGCAGCGCGAGGCACTTCCGGCTCAGGATTTTCAAATTAAAGCGGTGGGTTATTTCCGTGTCTGTCTTCAGCCGCAGCCCGTGGACAGATGATCAGATGAAGGGAGTGCTGGCCTTGTGCTTAGGGCATAGAATCCAAAGGTTATGAGTTCGAGTCCCACTCCCACAGACTGCCACTCTGGGCCCCTGAGCATAGACCCTTAACCCCACACTGCTTCCCGGGCGCCTCACCATGGGCTGAATCTGGACCCCAACGTCTGCATGGGACACATTTTATGCTTTTATTTTGAAGCCACCCAATGCGCCGGAAATGTGCTTAGCAGCAGTTTGACAGCCTCCGGGGCGGTAGTCATGGTGACCGCAGGCTGACAGCAGTGTCGGAAATCCCCGAAGCTGAGGGGAATTCCGGAGCCACGGCGGGAACACGGCCAGCTGATTGGTGGAAAGTTAAGACCCGCCCACCGACAACCGGAAATAGATTATAAAAGAAAACATGTCAAATCAGAAGAATATTATCTTTTACTTAAAACAAAAATTGGAATAAAAACAGGATCCCAACTTAAATCATGACGTTCTGATCATAAAGATCCTTTTTATTTTCAGAAAACACACAGACCATGAGTTGGTTTTATTTTATTTGAACTTTATTTCACTTTAAAACATCCAGACAGAATGAAAAGCAGAAAGAACCTGAAAATAATGCAGCATTAACCCCCATAGAGGCTCCATGAAGCAGAGCAGCTTAGAGGCAGCCAACAGGGGGCGCTGTGGCCACAGAGCAGCAGCAGCAGAACCTCCTGGGTTTGCATAGATCGGGTCATTATAGAACTACTCTGAATGTTCAGAACCAGGAGAAATCAATAAAAAAACGGATTATTTAATCAGCAGCTGATTGTTTTATAATTAGGGGAGAGCAGGGGCCCTCTGGGACCCGAGTAAGACCCCTGACTCCAGGATCCTCCCTGAGCGACGGGTTGAATGAAGGGGAATTATATTAGGAATGTATTTTATTGTTAATCTGAGGAGAAAACCAGCAGCAGATCATCTGGTCTTCATTCGGTTCTGGTTCAATAAAACGAGGTTTAGAACCAAACGCTTCATTCTTGGTAATATTCAAATAAAAATAAAATCTCATTCAGCTCATAACTTTAAAGGGAATCTATATTCTATATTTCTACATTCTGATTTTATTTACATAAACATAATTTATAGTTTTTCTATTAAAGGATGCATTTGGTGTTTGTTGGATTATTGAACCTGATTCTTAATAACGGTTCTGATGCTTTGGTTGTTCTGGACTTTTGGCTTCATCAGAACTTCTTTGGTATCGTCGACGTTTTAAAGTGCTTTTCAGAAACTTCTCATTAATCCGAGGTTCTGGAGAGTCCAAACATGGCAGAAACCCGGTCCAACCGGTTCTGGTCTGGGTCCGTTCCAGCAGAGCGGCGACTGGAAACTGAACATTTAGGAGTTTTGGACCTTCAGCCTCACAGACGGTTCCATAGGACCTTAAATCTAGAGCAGAACCGGTCTGAAGCTGCTTTTGGACCGAACCGTAGAAACTAAGCAGCAGAACTTAAAGCAGAAGAAAGAACAGAGACAGAAAGAACCTACCCAACGGACCAGGAGCTTCTGGTCCTGACTCAGCAGACAGCTCCCCCAATCAGGTCTCAGCTAGAACTACAGAGGGCCAGAACCATGTGGGGGTCCAGTGGGACCGTCACAGTGCTGTCCCTGTCCGTCTCACTGAAGCTGAACAGGAACAAACTGCTCCTCAAGCGCCGCTGGTTCTGGTTCAGTTAGTCTTCACCAGAACAGAATCAGTATAAAAATGTTAAAGTCAGAGTCTCAGAGGAACCGGCTCAGCTGGACCCGGTCCACCTGGTTCTGGCCTCAGAGTCATTTAATGGTTCTAAGATCTCTGGTCTGTAGCTGTAAACTGTGAGGAAGAGGAGGAATGAAGGAGAGCTGATGAAGGCAAGATAAGAACTGCCCGGACCCAGAAGCTTCAGACAGGAGAACCAGGACCAGAACTTCCAGACCCGGAAGCCTCAGAGGCCGGAAAGAGGACTTTAGGTGAAGATGAGTCCAGAGTCTCTGTAAACCTTGAAGATCTTCTCGATGGCGTTGACGTAGGCGGCGGTCCGCAGGTCCAAACCCAGATTGTACCGGTTGGCCGTCTGCATGATTTGCTGCAGGAAGAGGAAACACAGTGACTGTCAAAATAAAAGCTTCTCAGCTGTCATTGCAACAGGAAACGCCTCCAATCAGCTCCTTCATAGCGCTATCATTCATAGAGCTATCATTTATAGAGCTACCAGAACCATCTGCTGCTCCTCGGTCCTCCATCGGACCCAGGTTGGGTTCCAAAATGCACAGAGGTTTTGGTCCAGAAAAGATGTATCATCTCTTCTGATACACCAGGACTCTGGGCTGTGGAGGTCTGATCAGAACCACCATGTCTGCTCTGCACTCCGTCAGATATTATAATACACAGCTAATATGCTAATATGCATTGTTATGCTAATAATACCATTATTTATTGTTTTCGGTCGTTTCTCTTTTATTGATAAACTTGTTAAAAAATTAAAAGTTAAACTGAGCTTCTTTGGTAATAAGACATGTTTTTCTTTCAGAGTAAAAGCATCTTGTCTCTGCCACGTTTTTAATCGGTCTTAGATTATGGTGACCGTTTTTATAAGAATGTTTCTTCTTCATGTCTTCAAATGTTGGACTCTGTTTCCCGTGCTTCATTAGGGTTCATCACAGACTGTAGAGCCATGACATCACTGGTTACCTGTCCTCTCAGGTGGGATGGCCTTCCCTCTCTACCAGAAGGCAGTGTCATTGCTTTTATTCCCGAGGCCCTTCTTGGATTACGTTTGTATCTTACTTCCCCAGTAAAGCCTGGCTTCTTCTGCCTGAGATCCACCATCAGCTGTTGCTCTGTTCCTTTCGACATACGGGCGGGGTTTAAGGAGATGCAAACTTCCACCTCCGCTTTGGGCCTAGGGGTCTGGGCTTCTGTTCAGGTCAGTCAAACCAGAACCCACCAGAACTCAGGGTTCTGGAAGTGAGTAAATAAGAACATGTTCTGGGGAAGTGTCTCTAAATGCGAAGCAATGAACGGCAGAGATCGAGTGGTGCTGGTTCTGTTGGGGTTTGACCATGACGTCACACAGAGTCAGAAAGGAATGACTCTGGTTCTGCCATGATGGCCCCCGTTCTAAGAACCACCTCAGAGAGCCTCTCGGGGTCAGAAAGAGAAACCATCAGGTCTGTTTCCTGGCGTCTGTGTGCTCCTGACATCAGAGTGAGGAACATCTCTCTGGTTTTACCCTTCCAGTGAGGACTGGTCCTCAATTCCTACTCAGAAACCTGCTTGGTTTATTGTTAGGCGCGTCCCAGTAACGGTTAGCGTGTTAGCCTGACCGCTACCGTAAAATTTGTATAAGAATTTTTCGATCGGGCCGACTTTCATCCTGATGGTGCGTGGTGTACAGGTGGTAACGAGGGGCGATCAGCCTCTAACGACCCCCCGCCCCCCATCAGGAATCAGAAGGTTGGGAGAAAATCAAACATGGTTGAATCTGTTTGCTTAACGGTCAGGGAGGGTTCAGGTACATCCTGGTTATCAATGGGATCAGCAGGATTTAAAACAAACATACAATAAGATGAATGTGTGCGTTACCCGTGCAGAGCGCTCCATGGTGTAGGCCAGACCCGAGTGGACGATGTCCTTCTCAGACGCTCCCTGTTGTCACAGAACATGTCAGCCACAGAGGTAGAGGAGGAGGAGGAGGAAGAGCGGCTGGACTGTGGGAATACTTACCGAGATCCGAGCCTGGAACTCTGAGGTGGGAACCACCGGAATGGAGCCGCCGTGTTTTCCAAACTTCCTCTCCAGACTCTCCTGGACGGACACTGAGGAGAACGGGGGAAAGTTAGAACCAGAACCGTCAGCGGGAGGTTCTGGTCCAGGCAGCAGGGGGAGGAGCCCACTCACTCAGCAGGTGGTAGTTGGAGTCCCTCTCGTACTTGAAGGTGAGTCGGCCGTAGCTGACGTGGTTCAGGTTCTTCAGCCACTCGAAGTAGGACACCGTGACGCCACCGGCGTTCAGGTACATGTCCTGCAGTGGGAGAGCAGAACTTTCAGCACCGACAGAACCGACAGCGGGTGCAGAACGCACCGTAGCGCCCACTGACCGGGATCACCAGGACGTTCCTCTCCAAGAAGATCCGGTCGGCTTCAGGCGTGGTGGGACCGTTGGCTCCCTCTGCAATGATCTGATGGAAGCACAGACTGCGGGTCAGGTTTACCTCTCTGGACCCGCTTCCAGCCGCTCAGCCGCTAATGACCGCTACCTTGGCTTTGATCCGGTGAGCGTTGCTCTTTGTCAGCTGCTTCTCGCTGGCGGCCGGGATCAGGATGTCGCAGTCCGCCTCCAGGATGCTCCCTTCATAAGGGGTTGAGTTCGGGAAGCCAACGATGCTCCCGTTGGCCTGGAGACGGGAAGGAAACATGATAAAAGTGCAAAAGATGTTCAGAATCAACCGGAAATCAAAAAGTTTAAAACAACTTTGGTTGAAACCAGTGTAGAACCATGGCCCTGCCTGCAGGGGGCAGCGGTTCACTGCCAAACACACCAGTTTGTACTCCTCCAGCTCCTTGGGGTCCATCCCGTTGGGGTTCCAGATGCTGCCGTCCATCTCTGCAATCCCGACACACTTGGCTCCGTAGCGGTGCAGGTAGCGCATGGTGTGGAGCCCCACGTTCCCGAAGCCCTGCAGACACAGCAGAGGGTCCCATCAGCCAGCAGCAGGACGTCTAAACCAGCTCCGGGATCAGGGTTCGAGACCAAAAGCAGGAGAGGATGGCCTTCTGTCCAGCGTTCCATACCCTGGCGTGGTTGCGGAGGACGGGGACTCACCTGGATGATGTAGGTCTTGTCCTTGAAGCCTGGACACATCCCGATCTGGCTCATGTAGGACGCCTCGTTGATGAAGTTCTCGATGCCGTGGAAGACGCCTCTTCCAGTAGCAGAGATCCGCCCGTGGATCCCTCCCTGGCTGATGGGCTTCCCAGTGACACAGGCGTGAGCGTTGATGTCCTGAGGAGGAGGAGGAGAAGGGTCCCATTAGGCCGCGCCGTCTCTGTTATTCTGACTGACAGTCATTAACCCAATCAGCTCCCTTCAGCGAACATGTTTACAGATTTAACCACACGTATCCATCTGCCCTCAAATAAACCTGACTGCTGTTCTGCAGAGCAACAGCGCCCCCTGGTGGAGGCCCAGCTTCTGCATGTTTCCACTGACGCTCTCGTTATTGAGCCGATGCGGCTCGGTCTGCAGTAACGGTCTCTCCTGTCAGACTGACATCCTGGCTGTGATGAGGCGATGTTTACCGTCTGTCGTCACGTCGACCTTTGATCAGATGTTTTTCTGTTCCACAGGTGAAGGTTTACCCTAATGACAAACCCTGGAGAAATTGACTGGCAGAGAAACACAAATGTTTTTAACACTTTTCAGCTTCAATAGAGCTGAAGGACAGATTTCCTCTTTTTCAGCGTCTGATTTGGGTTTTAATGATCAGGACGTCAGGAGAGGCTTTAAACAAGGACCTCCATTGAAAAACTAATCAAGATATGTTTTTTCTAAAATGCCATCAGAACGCTGATAATATTAAGTGTGTCTCAGCCCCCCCTTCAGTGTCCACCATATTGGATCAGTCCATTCAGCAAACCATTTGAAAACAAACCATGCAAAGAGCAGTGTGTTGCCAACTTTAGCGCTTTTATCGCTAAGCTATATTTAGCCACTTTCTCAGACCCTCTAGCACTTTTGATTTCTAAAAAGCTCCTAGAGTACAAAACATAGAGAGGAACAAGAAAAAGAAAAAGGGACAAGAGGAGAGGGACAAAACCTAGAACAGATAATGGATGTCTATTCTATTAACATTTCTATATCTGTAGAACGGCTCTGTTTAATGTGTTAAGTCTTCTTCAGAGGGCCCCCCTGCCTGTCTTTGCCTTAGGGCCCCCACATTTCCTAAATCCGCCCCTGGGTTTAGCATTCCCTGAGCAGAGAGCCAGCTAATCTAAGCGGTGCGGATCTAAGCAGTGCTGATCTATGCGGCGCTGATCTATGCGGTGCTGATCTAAGCGGTGCTGATCTATGCGGTGCTGATCTAAGCGGTGCTGATCTATGCGGTGCTGATCTAAGCGGTGCTGATCTATGCGGTGCTGATCTAAGCAGTGCTGATCTATTTGGTGCTGATCTAAGTGACGCTGATCTAAGCAGTGCTGATCTATGTGGCGCTGATCTATTTGGTGCTAATCTAAGCGGTGCTGATCTATTTGGCGCTAATCTAAGCGGTGCTGATCTATGCGGCGCTGATCTATTTGGTGCTAATCTATGCGATGCTGATCTATGCGATGCTGATCTATGTGGTGCTGATCTATGCGGTGCTGATCTATGCGATGCTGATCTATGCGGTGCTGATCTAAGCGGACTGTTTAGGTCGTTGTTGTTTTGATCTGAGGGACCTGCACCGCCGTACGGAGACTGTTTGTGTTTTTCTTTTCTCCACCCGGCTGCAGGACGGCGTCTCCTACGGGAACAACAAACAAAGACTGACTGCATGTCTGTGGAGCGCCTTCAGGACCGGATCGGGGCGGTTCTGGGACCGGGTCCGGATCAGGGCTGGACGGAGGTCAGACTCACGTTGTAACCCATGGTGGTGGCGAAGGTGTCGGCGATCCAGGACATCTCGCGTTCTCCGGTGCTCATGTCAGGAGCAGGAACGTCGATGCCGGGTCCTTCAGGGCGACAGACAGAACCGTTAGAACAGAACCGTTAGAACAGAACCGGATCACCCTGACTGAACGGTACCAGCTAACTCTGGGTAACCAGGTTCTAAAGAACGGCGGGTCGCTTTACTCTGGACCTATCCAGAACCTCTGAACTGGTGCTGCTGCATCTCAGCGTTCAGACCTGTGGGTTCAGAACCTACTGGGATGTTCTGGTTCTGGTCTAACAGCTTCTCCTCCAGCATGGATGCTAACTCCACCGTCTAGATCCGGGAGGACTGGGTGAATCAGAACCTCCTCCAGCTCAGAACCCAGATGGACCCGCTCCAGGTCTAATCTCCTCATGTGAGATTAGGACCTGGACCATAAAGGTCCGGTTGGTCTCTGAGCTGCTGGTCAGGCAGGAACCATGTAGAACCTTTAGTTCCTCAGAGACCAGCTGGGTCTTTGTTCACAGAACCAGAACCAGAGCAGGTGAGGAAACATTTATTTCCTCAGAGCAAACTGCATGAAGACCAGAACCGATCAGAACCGGTTGGTTCCTGAGACCACGTCTGTTTACTGCGGTTCCGGATCATCAGAACCAGAACCGATCAGAACCTGGAGGTTGACAGGAATGTACTTTCTTTAACCTTTAATGTTTACGTTGTTCTGGTGTCAGTCTGACCCGAGTAGAACCGGGCAGAACCGGGTTTTCTGAACAAACTAATCACATTTTTCCAGTTCAGTCTGTTCTGATCGGGTCCTGCTCCGGACCCGGATGCCCGGTCTGAGGGAGAACCGGATCAGTGGGGTCTGTCTTTAACTACAGTGTCCTCTGAGGCGGGCTTGACCAGAACCAGCCGGCCCGGTGGGCTCACCGATGAATCCCTTCTTGGCCAGCTCGATGGTGAACCTCCTGGTGATCTTCTCCAGCTCACTGTCCTGAAAAACAGACATGAAACTCAGAGGGTGACGTGCTGCAGCGCCCCCTGCTGCCCGCCTCCACCCACTGCAGACAGCTGCTTATTCCAACCCAGAGGAACCGGTCTAACCGGGTCAGAACCACGGCAGGAGCTTCTAACAAAGAGCCGGCTTTACTCAGCCGCTCCTTTATTTGGTTTGTAGGCGGCCATGTTCAGACCTCCTGTTCTAATCAGGACGGGTTCTACAGAACCAAACAGTTAAAACCAGCTGTGTTTTACAGTGGATCGGAACCGGACCAGATCACCCATCTACAGCCAGCAGTGGCAGGGATCTAAGCAGAACCTGAGGTCCAGTTCTTCTCAGGACCAGTAGGTAGATCTGGTTCTGATGTTCTGACCCAAACATCTGAGCTGCCGGTTCTTCTTCTGGGGCTTTCTGAGCTCCTTTCTTTGGTTCTAGTCCAGATTTGGGTCCGGTTGTTTTTCCAGAACCAATTCAGGATCCAGAGTTCCCTCTGCAGGTAGGCCCACTCTGACCGGTACCAGCCGGGTTCTGTTGGGCCCGTTTTGGAAGCAGCTTACGGTGTAGTTCTTAGTGTTGATCTTGACTCCGGCCTTGGCTCCTCCGAACGGAACATCTGGAACAGCAGGTTCTGGTTAGAGTCAGGAAGCGGGTCACGGGTCGTGTTCTGTGTGTGCGGTACTGACCCACGATGGCGCATTTATAGGTCATCAGGGAGGCCAGCGCTTTGACCTCGTCCACGGAGACGTCGGTGCTGTACCGGATCCCTGAAACACAGAACCAGCAGCTTCAGCAGCCGGAACCAAAATCCAGAACCGGTCCGAGGCGGTTCTGATTAATGATCCTGGGCCAGGACCAAAGGTCCGCCTCAACAGAACAGATCTGAGTTAAATAGATTGGCTTTGATTGTTCCACTGTCCTTAAATAGATGAGAAAATGAGGAAATTCTAAAGAATAAAATAACAGAACCTTTCAGTCCAATCAAACCCGTTTGATACCAGAGCAGCTTCTGATACCATCGGATCTATAAATGGTATCGGATCTATACTGCGTCTCTACTCAGATATTCACCTCAGTCTAAAGGATCTGGAAGAATCACAGACTTTCAAATCTATTAAATCCAACATTTATTCTACATTAAAATATGAAAAGGAATCGGAAAGAACTACGGATTCTAGATCTAGATTTAAGATGAACAGAGCGAGCGGTTTCAGCAGAACCTGCACCTGATTGGTCGTCTGTCGTTTTACACAAATCAGACCCAAAACAGAATAAAAACAGTGAAAAAAATAGAAATAAAAAGTAATGGAAAAATAAAAAGCAGATCAACTTTTCAGATTAAAAACAAAGAAGAGGAAATTCCAGGCTGACCAACAGGAAGTAGTTTTATTTTGAAAATCCTCCCCAGTTTCTGCTGAACTTCAAATTTCAACTTCTATTTTTTTAAGTGTTTGATCCACAGGAACTAGAACCAGAACCAGAACCAGTCCTGCTCTGCTCTCCATGGAGCCTAACCGGATCGGACCTCTGGGTCCGGTCAGAACCAGAAGGTCCGTTTGGATTTGGTTCAATGAATAAAGGAAAAACTGAACCAGAGGTGCTGCTGCCTGCCGTCCCGGTAGAACCAGTGGGACTGGTTTGATCCGAGCCCAGCAGCCGACCCAGACCGGTTCTGATCCGGCTGGAAAATCAATAGCAGCTCAGGTCCAAACTCGTGTTCAGGGTTAAAGTGGGCCACCTGGAGTTCTGACGGGTTCTGAGACGGCAGCTTCAGCTCAGATCAACCCATTTTCCAGGAGGTTCTGGTGCTGCGGGTCAGCTTCTGCGACACCTTCTGGTTCTGGTCCGGTCCCAGTAGGACCGGTTCTGCTGACCGACTGAACCGGACTTAATCCAGACGGTCCGACTGACGGAACACAAACCTGTTCTACACCCAGAACCAGAACCAGAACCGAACCCTACCAGAACCCAAACGCCTTCTGAGCCGCAGTAGAACCCGGAACCAAACCGGACCTCCTCCTGCCGGGAGGCCGACCCGGTTTCTGCTGACAAACTGGACCAGATCTGAGCAGCAGAACCAAGAAACCTGAACAGAATCATTCTAATGAACAGAACCCCAGGATGTTCAGAAGAGCCGAACCAGAACGTCAGCATTCCTGACCGGTACCAGAACCACGAAGGTGCCACAGAACCCTGAGCCCAGTCAGAACAGAACCTGTCTGCTGAGACCATCAGAACCACAGAGATTAAGCTGCTGGTTCTGAAAGACCAGAACCACAGCAGAATCCTGAAAACCCAAATGTTTTCATCCAGAATCGGTTCTGGGTTCTAAAGCTGGACAATAACAACCAAACGTTCCTTTTTTTTATCAGTTTATACGGTTCTGATCCGGATCCACAGATCAACAGAACCAAACTGTTCTGCCTGGGCCCGGTTTGTGGGTCCGATCCGTTATCAGAAACCTTCTGGTTTCTGTTTCCTTTGGCTCCATGGAAGAACCGTTACTACGGGTCCAACAGAACCGGTCCAGGATGGAAACACTGGGGTCCGGAACTCCACCACAACAGTTCTACTCCAGTCCTCAGAACCAAGGATTGGGTTCTCTGCAGAACCACTGAAACCGGGTCACAGACTGTCATCATAACAAACACATTTAGGAGGTAAAGATACCCATCAGAACCGAGCCTCTATAGAGGCTGTGATCCATGGAGCAGGTCGGTTCTGATCCATAATCAGTGGGTCAGTCCAAAGAACCAGGAACCAGATCCAGATCTGATCCATTAAGAAGCAACAGAATAAATTTTTTTTTTAAAAACTAAAGAAAATCGGTTTTTAATCTTTATGCTGTTTTTAGGAGACAATAAAAATCCAATATGGAGGAAAATGGTCATTAATTATAGTTTAATAAAGAGTTTGATTTATCCTGTTTAAACTGTTTATTAAACACCTTTAAATCTGATTAAATCTGTGCTGCTGAGGGGCTGACTGGGTTCGGGTCTGACCTCCCTACTGGGTGGCAGTTGGTCTTTGGCCCGACCCTCCCTACTGCCGGGTCTCACCCCTTGCAGGGCGTG
>JAGKQL010001250.1:14999-62388 GCA_018398635.1 Cyprinodon brontotheroides
TGATTACTGATGGTTGGAAACCTTTTTGTGTATCAGTTTGGCAGTAAAGCTTAGATTTAAATAATGTTCTGTGCTAAAAAAGAGATGATTCTGGAAACTCCCAATCCATGTACAGTAAGCTTTAATGAACTCCATTTTAACATAACTATTCAAAAAGCTGCACTGAACTACAATCCATTTTGTGATTTTTTTTTACTCATTACTGTTAAATTTACATCTCCGCCTGCCGATAAAGTTCTGCCGAGATATGTTTTTTTTGAACCGGTGCAGAAAAAATGGACTAATTTTAGTTGAAATATAAAAATCAAGGGAGTAGCAGTGGGGAAGGGATGGGAACCACATTCCATATGCAGAATTCCAATAAGCAGTATGTCAATTATTGGGTCACTCGCACCAAAAAGATAAAAAAATAAAATAAAAAAATAAATAAAACACTTAGCAGGGATGAGGGGGACATGAACTGTTTCAGATTCATCTAAGTTGATAAAAACAAAGAAAACAAGATAAATGTTATTGCTGATACAGTTACTACAAGAACAAAATAGATTATTGCTTTTTTAACTGCATCCAGAAGAAACCAATTATTTATTTGTAAATGTAAGAACTAAACACTTTTCTACATGCTAACTAACCAGTGAACTACAACAACAATCCACTTTTAGAGGTAAACATCCACTTTCAAGTAAATATCCAGGTTTTTGACAGCAACAACTTGAGCACAATGAACTGAATCTTTTGTTTTATTAGACAAGCACCAATATATTCTTATCTGAAATCAATATAATTAAGATACAGCTAATCTATTAAAACAGAAACACATAGCGTAATGAAATACAGCATGGTATAGCTAAGGGCTTATTAAATCTTCATTATAAATAAACATTTGATAATAAATTGTACATAATCAATGGTTTATTAAAAAATGACTTACGTGGCTTATTGATATTCTCTGTGCTTGAACCCGGGCCTACAAATATATAAGACACAGACTCAGCATAGGTTGATACATAAAATTGATCAGTAATCTTTAAAAAAAAGTCAGTATGCCTGAAGATGTTCTGCTTAAATACTGCTTCAAAAGATACTAAGATGTGTGAATTTGTTTCATAGAAATAAAATACTTACTTGAATTTGGGGTATCTTCAGGACAATCTAACAAGAAAGACAAGATTTTATTAAAGTTAATATTTTCTGCTTTCTTTCCATTTTATATATATTGGCTTTAATCAATTAATATTTTCTGTACAACAGTAATAATATAAGGCACACAAGGACTTATTAAGGCAAGTATTTATAAATGGGCAGAATCTGTTCTCCCTTGCACGAATTAATATGTGCTAAATAGATGAAGCTCACTTATATTCTTATTAAATATATATATTTCTTTCCTTGCAACAATGGGCGCATGGTATTGGCATTTACAATTTTTGGACTAGATGGTATTCATTATGTTGCACTGCAAAGGAGCTATAACCTCAGCAAATTTAAAGCTACATAAAGATCAAAAACTATGCCATACCATAAAATGATTTGACATAGCAACCTGTGTACAACTAAACTTGGTAGCGCCAGATCCTCTGTCATTGTCTGTATTGGCAAGCCAGACAGTCCTGAGAAGTTGAATCACTGTTCCATGGCCTTATTCATCTATAGATGTTGGCTCTTACTGTAGCTATTTGTGGTCTCAACGTTTTAGAACTGGTTTGGAACTATGTCAGCAGTTCTTTCTGCTATTAGCTGTACGAATACTAGAGTATGATGTATCACTTTCTTTAGATATATTTTATCTTGCTTCTTCTGTGGGAAAGGTATGCTAATGGCTTTTACAGGTCTGTCAGTAAAGTAGGCTGTAGTGTGTTGATCATTCTGCATGGCTTTCATGAAAAATATGTTTAAAAATACCTGATCTTCTGTGTTAATCTACTGATGTATGATTTTTTTTTCCACTTTTGACAAGTCTACTGTCAGATTGTCTCATTTCCTACAGGCTATCAATACAGTGGGAAGGCAGTATTCTGGAAGCTGATATGAGGGTTGAAAACTTGGTAGATCAACCAACATCTACTTAGATTTTAAAATCTAGTATACGACAGCACATCAAAAATAATTTCTTACCCCATTTGTCTTCAACATGCAAGGCAGAGCCAGGATGGTTGACCTCACAGGTGTAGGTGGAAAAATCAGATTTCAAAATCTCTACATGGAGTTTTTGCTGAAAGGTGTCGTCATGGTTTGGAAGAACCCCAGATTTCTGCAGCCCGTCATCCTTGTTCAGGACACGTCCATTTCTTTTGATTTCCATAATGATGTCTTTGGGGTAGAAGCCGGTGGCCAGACAGGTCAAGATGACGTTTGATTCAGTTTTAGCCTTTAGTGTGAACATGTGCACTGTGGGTGGTTCTTAAAACAGACAATAAAATATGGATCAGCAGGGAAGAAATCAACCATCATACGATTTAAATGTTCTCCATTTTATCTGACCAATATTCTAAAGTTAGTTATCCATTAATTAAATGCTGCATTACCTTATCTTTCACACCTATGTTTACTTTAAATGTAATTTAAGATATTTACACATATGTTTTCATTTAATACCAAAGATCTCTCTATCATTGACATTTAAAAGGTATATTGAAGAGAACAATCATACATATATGAAGGCATGTTTTATAATATACATACTGGCTTTTACAAGCTGTTCTTTCCCATAGAGACTGACAAGTGCTCAGTTTGGATACTCCATAAAGTGCAGCAGCAAGTAGCTATGTTTTAAAGTAGTCAGTTAGAGTTACTTAGATACAAAGATATCACAGAGAAAATAACTTAACTTCAGATGGAGATCCTCTGAATAGCTGCACACTCAGTTAATCCAAGGACAGCATTTAGGCTTAAAATTCTAAATAAATTAACTCAGTTACAGCAAATGAATTACAGCAGCAATCCTGATTATTGCTTAGCCAAACACAGCTTGATTCATATTAGCTTATGATTGGAAACAAAATTAAAAGAGAGAATTGAGAGGAATTCATTTTGTGATGGCCAAACCCATGGCCACACCTTAAAAGTTGGTACTATACATGAACCTGTTATCAGTATAAAAGACACCTGTCCACTGGCCTCAAACAGTATACAGCTCTAAACTCCCACCATGGCCAAAACTAGAGAGCTGTCCAAAGGACACGAGAAACAAAATTATAGACCTGCACCAGGCTATGGGAAGTCTGAATCTAACAATAGGTAAACAGCTGGTGTGAAGAAATGGCAACTGTGGGATCAATTATTAGAAAATGGGAAAACATACAAGACCACAGTATGATAATCTTCCTCGTTCTGGGGCTCCACACAAGATCTCACCCTGTGGGGTCAAAATGATCACAAGAAGCGGTGAGTAAAAATCCAGCAAACACACAGCGGGGACCTCATGAATGACCTGCAAAGAGCTGGGACCAAAGTAACAGAAGGCTACCATCGGTAGCTTACTCTAAGCCAGGGACTCCAAATCCTGCACGGTGCCAGGCGTGTCCCCCTACTTAAGCCAGTACACATGTCAAGGCCCGTCTAAAGATTTGCTAGAGAGCATTTGGATGATCCAAACGATGACTGGGAGAAAGTATCATATGGTCAGATGAAACCAAATTAGAGCCTTTTTGGTATGTGCTCTACTCGTCGTGTTTGGAGGAGAGAATGCTGAGTTGCATCAAAGAATACCTTTGATTCTACAGTATATTAGCTTATGGGGTGGAAACATCATGCTTTGAGGCTGATTTTCTAAATAAGAGGATCAGGATGCGACTGATTCCAGCTGAAGGAAATTTCTGAAGCCGGGGCCATATTATGGTCAAATTTTGAGTGAAAACCTCCTATCTATCAGCAAGGGCATTGAAGTTGAAACGTGGCTGGGTCTTTCAGCGACAATGATCCCAAACACACACGCCCGTGGTTACGAAGCAGTGGCATGTTTATCCAAGCATTTCAGAGTTTTCTTGGGTGGCCTAGCCAGTCTCATGTTTGCTTCAACCCCACTATGGAAATCTTTGGAGGTTGAAGATCCGTGTTGCTTAGCGACAGCCCCAGAACATCACTGCTCTAGAGGAGATCTGCATGGAGGAATGGGCCAAAATACCACCAGCAACAGTGTGTGAAACCTTGTGAAGACTTACAGGATTTGAATGACTCATTGCCAACAAAGGGTATATAACAAAGTGTTGAGATGAACTTTTGTTATTGACCAAATATTTTCCACCATATTTGGTGCAAATAAATTCTTTAAATATCAGTTTATTGCCAAACCTAACTGTACTCTTTTTCTGAGTTTGTCTACATTGTTGTTATATCTTTGATTAGTTTTACCTCCCCCATCTTTTATGAGTGGCTGGCCCTGCATCTATGTGTGGCAGTGACTAAATACTTATATATATACTGTATATACCCTTGTGTGTCATTTCTTTGTAAGATTAGTTATGTTTGGTTATGTAGTCAGTTAGTTTGTCTTTTTGATTGACCTTTTGTCAATCAATCAAAATACTTTTTTGTTTGTTTTTTTTTTGGTTAAAAATGAAAACCTTGTTTTTGAATTAATCCCTGTGACTCCTCATTCTTTTTACCTGTCCCTTTTAATAGCCATATGCATTTTCCTCATCAACATTGGGTCAAAAAGACAAAATGTCACACTATTCTTGTAGAAATAAAAATGTCATTCTTACATAACAGCACAACAAAAAAAATGTCTAAAAATAATATACCAAACTCTCCATAGAATGGAGCAATTCAAAGCTGCTGGTGCTCAGTCCTGATCTTGAGACACTTTAAATGAGTGTTTCCTAAATTCCAGCCCAAATCTGATGCAAATCAATTACTTATCCGTAATGTTGCTGGGTTATCGGTGCCTCTTAGACTGCAGCGGAACAAGAAGGGGGCCAGGGGTGTTAATGTCTCCCCTTTGCCTATCATTGGCCACCCCTACCAGCTGATATAATATTTCAATTGAAACATATTGTACCTCCTTTGTTTTAGAGGGGAACAAGCAAACCAGAAGGTTTGCTCTAAACCAGAAGGGGGCAGCAGTGATACTCTCAGAATGTCCTAACAAAGGGATTTTCCAGTTGTTAGTAAATTATTCTCAACACCATAATAGCATTAAAAAAGATGAAATATGACCTCTTGCTCTTTTCAGAACAAGGTTTTTGGGCTTTATGGGGAAGAAGGGAAAATTATGAGTCTGTACGTTCACCAAGGAGTCTTCTATGTCATTAAAGATAAACAACAACCCAGTCAGTACATATATAATGCAAAACCATAATCAACTTAGACATAGATTTGCATTGGCTTCAACAAAATCATTAATTAGTAAATTATATATACTTTGCTTGTTCATTTTCCTGTTGGTACTGTGCTATTAGAGTAGACTGACATTAAAATAGTTTTGGCCTCTATCAGTTTTCAGCCACACCTCAGTGCCCAGTTTTTCAACCAGTGCCACCCTAATGAGCATTTCGTGGCTCTGCCACTGCTCTTAGAAAGACTCCAAGATGCGTCTGACACAGGATGTGCTTTGAAACAGCAGAAATCTAACAAATATTCATATCAACAATCCACCAGAACCAACAGACCCCTGTATAGGTGTCAAAACCTTTTCAGAAAAACAAAGCAACACTCCACTTGTCTCAGATTTAAGCCTGTTATGTGATTATTTGACACTGACTGTTTTCTACTGACCATCTATCAGTTTAATGCTTGTTTCATAAGGAACCTATATAATGGACTTATTTTACGGTAGAAAAAAGTTCTTATGTAACTTCAATTAGTAGGCAAAGAGTAATCCTGGATTTAATCAGCAGTTATTATTTGTCATATTCCAAAATAAACAGGAAAAAAGCTACACTCACTGGATATGGATTTATTTCAGAAAAAAAACAAACAAAAAAACGTAATTAATGTTTGCATCCACTGTGATGGGGGTGCTGTCTGACATGTTTTAGGCTGATGGCCACACCTTTATTTGGTTTACTTGTAATAATTAAACTGATCTACCTGATTCATTTGAGGAACACTTCTGTCTTGAAAATAAAAACAATTTTAAAAGGAATCTTCTAAACCCTACAGGGAGAGAAACAACAAAGCCATCATTGGCTCAGGAAATAAAATCTCCAAATATGAGAAAAGATTATAATCCATATGGTAAAAGAGATCTCACAAAGGCTAAAAACTTGTCCACTCTGCTATTATGGCTTTGAATAAACTCAAGTACTCCTCTAAGTTCTGATGCGTTGATCCTAGTAAATCGAAGGCTAAATGTAAAAACCTAACTTCTGATTTTGTCTTTGAAACGGACTGGAAACGGAATCAAGGCACTGTCATCCTCTTCTGTTTACAAAACTAAATAAAAACCAAGAACAAAACTTGAAGATTGAATAAATAATATTAGATGGGATTTTGTTTGCCTTGTAGGCATAGTTTAAACACTTATTTAAATGAAAAACTTGGCTTCAGGTAATCAACTGTGCTGTTTAACCCATACAACCTGGAACATTGTTTAGTTATAATGTTCCAAATCACTCAAAATATGGATATTTTCCATGGAGAGAATTAAAGAAAAAAAATGATAAGAGATTATCTGGCTCTCAACGTTTGGTGGGTTCAACAGCCAGTAAAATACCCTTTAGATCCACAGTGGTGGGATCTTAAATAAAAGATAAAGGCATAAATTAAAGACTACCATAATGACTGGTTCTCTTTTCTCTTCATGTTACTGTTGGGTGTTTTTATGAGGCTCGATTGTGCAGATCAAATTGTCCCTCTTGGGTAATAAAGTTTACCTTTGACCCCTTAGGATTGTTACTCCCTAATGTAGATGGTTTTCTTTGCTTCCTGAACGCTGTAACTGATATGTTTTCACAGACCAGTAAATGCATCTGTTGGCTTTTTCAGCCCGTTTGATCAACTACCAATGATTTTAAATGAGTTTTTGTTCTTCCATATCAATAAAAACAACAGATTTATGATACTGTTCAAAGGTTGTTTTTTTAAATCAACTGCTGAACTTTGCAACTGTACTTATGTTTTATTATGTATCATTGAAACCATCAAAATGCCTTTATGGCTTCCTGGAACAGCTCTTTATGTCACGGTGGAGGAAAATCTGTGAAATTTAAATATATATTTCTGTCTCCTAGAAGATTAACAAGTAAAATGGTCATAGTATTGGTATAGTACCCATACTATGACCCAAATGTAGGTGTTTTTCTAGTGCCTCGTTTATATATTAAAACAATTATGAGGATATTTACATCTGAATTTATTAGATTATGAGCTAGAGAATCATATTGATGATTTACTATAAGTAGTATTAACACTGAAGTAATGAACAGGAACAATGGTGGCACTCAGGTGAATTTTCTTGGTTATTTCAGATGGCTGAATTTTGTCCACAGCAGGATTGTTTCCATTTTATAAACTTATTCTACATCACTAGAGCTTAACAAACATATTTTCAAAGTTTAACAGTAAATATATAACTCAGGATTCACAACAATTCTCACTAAAACTTTTGCTCTTACTTTTAAAGAAATGAAGTTAATGTCAAAATAAAACCTCAACTTACCACTGTTAACCGTCAGCCCGGTCCCCAAAAGGACCAAAATGGTTAGAAGAGACATTCTGAACCCAAATAAAGGTTCTGGTGTTCGAGTAGAACCTCTTATGCCCTGTTGTTGGAAGGCGCTCCTCTCTGTGCTGCTCTAGATTCAGACCTGCTAGACTGGTAGGCAGGATTACAGGTGTTTTTTTTTTAATCATTGCCATGGTGCTTTCAGGGACCTTCGTCAGTTAGACAACTTCTGCTTCGCTTATAAAATTCTTACTTTTAAACCACTTCCACATCAGCCTCAACAAATTAAAGTTTCAGCAAACATATTTTCAGGTACCTGCTAGTTTAATTCACACACCACAATAAAAAAACAAAAACATTTTATTTGATTTAATGCAACGTTGACCCACGATCAGCTGGTTTTGGTTACATGAAAAAGTCAACTTCTGTTGCAGTCACACAAAGCGCTCAATTAATCAAATATGTCAACTTAAATAATTGCTACAGAATCAGAAATCATCTGACACACAGTCAAATTTAATCACTTATTCAAAATCAATAATTAAAAAATCAACAAAATGTATGAAAAGTTGCCCCATTCAAAGGGCCTGAAATTCTATTAGCCTGGCGCCATGCAGTTGTGTTTACTATATATTTGATTCACAATTTGGCAGAAGGTTATTTAAACAGCATGGTATTATTTTCAATTCAGTTATTTATATAGTGCCAATTCACAACTGCTGCGTTATCATCACCAGATGCTTTTACAGTTCACCAGATCATCGTCAAATTGATTCAAAGTTTTCTCTCTAAGCAAAACCAGTTGATTGCCGAGGCCGACTGGGGTTCAAGGAGACAGAAGCAGAGATACAAAAAGCCACTGTAAAAGGCTGCTTGGTCCAGGAAACACACGGCCAGGCAGGCAAGCTCTGAGCCAACTTCCATGTTAGAGAATGAAGAGAGCATCCAGCCAGTCACAGTTAGAGAAACAGGACTACACTGGAAAAAAGGCCGATCTCCAACATCAATAAGGTGTTGATGGCAGCAGCACAGCTGATATTTCTCTCCAGGATGGAGTCACAGCCAAACAGCAACAGACCAGATTAAGCTACTATGAGAAAAAGCAGAGAGAGCATAATGTTAGAGATTGATCTAACAAATTCTGCAGAGTGGGAAAATAGACATAGAATGGAACAGAATAATAAAAAGGGGGTCCCTATGTCCTCCAGAAGTCTAAGCCTATAGCAGCATAACTATAGAGATAGCTCAGGATAACCTGAGCCACTCTAACCATAAGCTTTATCAAAAAGGAAAGTTTTAAGCCTAACCTTAAAAGTAGACAGGGTGTCTGCCTCATGGACTAAAACTGGTAGTTGGTTCCACAGGAGAGGAGCCTGAAAACTAAAAAGATCTGCCTCCCATTCTACTTTGAAGAGAATTCTAGGAACCACTAGTAAACCAGCAGAATTAAGGGTGAAGTGCTCTGTTAGGAACATAAGGAACAATCATACTTATCGAGCTGCAGATGGAGCTTAGTCGTTAAGGTATAATGTGAGAAGGAGGATTTAAATTCTATTCTGGGATTTAACACAGAAGAGAAGCTAGGATGGGAGAGATATGATCTTTCTTTAATTTCCTGCAGCATTTTGGATCAAAGGAAGGCTTTTAACTACAGTTTGTGGACTTCCTGTTATTAAAGAATTACAATAGTCCAGCCTCGAAGTAAGAAATGCATCGACTAGTTTCTCAGCATCACCCCTGGGCAGTGTATTTCTAATTTCTGCAATATTCAGCAGATGAAAGAAAACCTCTAGAAACCTCATTGATATGGCAGATTCAAATGACAGGTATTGATTAAAATCAATCACCGTTGATGTTTTACTTCTGCAAAGAATTACACAACCAACAACACAACTCACGGACATGGTACAAGAAATGTAATAATAAAATAACATCTCTAGATACTGGCTCCGAAGCGGCCAAAGTAGTGCTTATTTGACCCGACATGTACCCCGGTAGCTGAAAGTAAGAATATGGGCTTGGCGAAAGTGAATCCCCTACCTGGAACCGCGACCTGGGTTATTGTAAGAGTGCACTTGAGCATGTAAAGTTTATCAAAAGGAAAAATACTCAATAGTGGTTGTGAAGAGCCAGAAATCCGTCCCCCCTGAGCACAGAGGGACCCAAAGCCCCAGACACCCAAAGGGACCCCAAGACCGAAGGCACCAAGAAAGGGCCCAGTTAATCCGACCCCCACCAAGGGAGGAGGAGAGACAGCCCTGAGGAAATCCCCCAACCACCGCAATGCCGGAGCCCAGGGTAGGCGCAGGGACGAGTCTGTGGGCTCCGCCAGCAGCAAGCCACCCCAAAGTGGATCCGAGGCCCCAGGTGCTCCCAATCCCCCGGCGGGAGCCCCAGCAGGCCAGGCCCCGCAGAGCAGCTGCCAGGAATAAGCCAGTACCCACCTGGGCATCCACCCTCAAACACCAAAAATTTGTTTCTAATTATAGATTTAATTTGTTCATATTCTAAGAATTTATTTTTGTTAATGCCATATTGCAAATTTAATCTAGCAAATGTGATAAACCACGTTCCTTCAAATAAATGATCCAGATATGGCCAATACCTTTATTCTTCAGGTTATTCCAGATGGGTATACGACTGCACGGGAGTTAAGTAATGACTTCGTCATTTTAAGAAATTTCCACCATGATGTCAGGGATGAGCTGATGTTAATATTTTCACAAAAAAAAATATGAGTGCCGCTTGATATTAGTGCTAATAAATGGCAAATCTGAAATTATGATATTATTGCATATTTCCTGTTCTGTGTCTATCCAGGGCTCATCTAAGGGATTATGTTTTATCCATTTAGAGATGTATTGTAATCTATTTGCTAAGTAGTAGTTTTGGAAGTTAGGTAAATCTAGTCCCCCTGTCTTTAAAGGTTTCTGTAGTGTCTTTAAGCTTATTACTCTAGGGGGTTTATCTTTCCAAAGAAATTTAGAGATGGAAGAATCTAGAGACTTAAACCAGTCGGGTGATGGTTTATTGGGGATCACTGAAAATAGTTAGCTAATTCTAGGTAAGACCATCATTTTAATTGAGACTACCCTACCTTTAAGGGAGATTGGACGTGATTTCCATCTTTCTAGGTCCTCTTATCTTTTTTAAAAGAGGGATGAAGTTTAAGTTAAGAGGGGTTAAGTTTTGGTAAATCAGCTAATTTAGATGACTAAATTAAAATTGCAGTACCATTGAGATGAAATCTAGTGGGTCCCTCAGCACTCGACAAAAATCTTGCAGAATGGGGTGGGATTTCATATTCTGAGTTTGAGAGTTTGATCCCCCACTTCCACAGACTGCCACTCTGGGTCCCTGAGCAAGACCATTAACCTCCACACTGCTCCCCAGGTGCGGTGCACAATGGCAGCTCACTGTTCCTCAAGGGGATGGGTTAAATGCAGAGAAGTAATTTCCCTCTGGGATTATTAGGGTATAGAAAATCAAAACAAAAAAAAAAGAAAGCAGAAAAAAGACAAGGAGAAAACAATGTCTTCTGTGGAGCAACCTACTGATTAAAGCAGGGAAATCAGATATTTTCTTCAAAATTGTAGTCAATAAAAAAAAGGCAGCAAATTGATTTTTAAAGCTACAAAACCTGTGGCCAAGTGTTACGGCCCCTGGCCTTTTAAGACTGTGCAGGCCTTTTCTTATGCAGGTTCAGCTCTGACAGAACTCCCTTGGTGGCTGCCTGAGGACTGCAGTGACATGATTGGAGCAGCAGAAGAGTGTCAAGCCAATCAGTGTGCTGATGAGGCCCACCTGCACCTTATAAAAGGCTCCTGAAAAGCTTTCAGTTTGGGGACAGCTATTAGGAAGGTTTTGTTAAGCTGTTTCCCCATCTTGTTTTGCATCTGTTTTTGGGATGAAAGAGCTCTTTGCCCTGGCTTTGTATGCACTTTGCTTAGTCTGCTTTAGGTGGACTTGTTCAAGCTAGTAGCTTGTGTTTGGGAGGTTTGGTGCTCCCTCTGTCTTTTCATTTGGTTTGTTTTTGTGTTAAAACTTAGTCTGACTGTTTTTGGGCAGTTTGTAATTTTATTTGCTCTCAGCCAATCTTGAATTTGTTTGCCCTTACCTTTTTTGTTTTGTTTTAACTGAGTTAAGCTGTATTGTGTTTTGGGGCTGTTTAACCATCTTTTTTTGTAATAAATAATTTTTAACTTCCCCTGAACTACTCCAGACATTATTTATGTTGCTTCCCCAAGACCCCTAGACCTTGGGGGGCGTAACACCAAGTTTTGGTCTATGCTAGGACAACACACTGGCACATCAGGTGTAAGGAGACACACGTGCCACCATTCTTGGCAAAAGCAAAATCAGTTTTAGAACAGATCACTTCCTGATCATGGTTGAAATTTCCGCAGAGAAAGGATTCATAGCCTATGTTGCAGACAATATGGATGGTACAATTTCTTTCTTTTGCACCTCCTCTTGTTTATTTGAGCTGATATCACAAGTAATTTTCTCCATTGTGAGATAAAGAAAGTCTTATCTAGAGAACACTTACAATCAGGCTCGGATCCTGTCTGTGATTCCGGGCATTTGCCCGGTGGGCCGGTCCTAATTTCAGTGTATGAGGGCCAGCCCTCCCTACATCATACCAGCTCCGACACTTATTCTCTGGCCGAAGCACTTACATGTCACAGTAAATAACTCAAGGAGCTCAAGAAGTAATACAATGATACCTACCTAAATGATGCATGCAGTATATATATATATATATATATATATATAGCCCTTCCTTGTCATGCACATCCTTGTGATGTTGGCATATGGTGTAATTTTCTATTTCTTCAAACTTTAAAATCCTTGCAACAAACTAAATTATAATTAAACTAAAATGCTTTCTTTAAACCAAACTATGATGTTCCTCTTATATTTGGGGGTTTTATGTTAGAATATTTTGCAAAAATATGTTGTGTTGCATGTTGGGATTTTGTATCTAAAGGCTAACGTTTCCCATTTTACGTGCATTGCTGCCAGGTTGGGATGTGTCCCAATGTGGCACTTTAGGATGGCTGTCTATAGGTAAAAAATGTTTTTCTTTAGATTTATGGCCTAACTGATCATTAGACTTTAATTCAAATTGGGCGAGGGTTCGTATATCCAGGAGGGTTATGACATTTTTTTGGGCTGGAAAACGTGAGTCAGTGACATCTGACAACCCTGCTAAAGTGTTGACATTACGCAGCAGCACCAACTGTTGCATCCGTGTTAATAATCAAAGCCGGGCAAACCGCATTATAGAAGTCTTGGTGATGGTTGTCAACTGATGAAGATGATGGATTGGTTAATTCACAATGTGTTTTCGTATTGAGTTTCACATTTCAGACGCACACTTTTTACAGCGCTTCAATTTTTTTTCGACGGGGGGGGGTGCTGGTGTAGATGCAAAAATGCCAGGGCGGAATATCGTTCCAACTCCAAGCCTACTTACAATAATATGTAGATGTACTGCACGGAAATTATTTGATTCAAAATAATAGTGTTAAAGTCTAACCAGTATTAGGAACAATAGTAGCATTGGATGCATGATTTGCTCTTCAACCAAAGGGTCTTCGGTTCAGGCGCCTATGTACGGCAGCCTCACTTTTATCAGTTAGCCCCAGGGCAGCTGTGGCAAAGATGTAGCTTGCCATGCGTTGTATAACTATGGTTGATTTATCGTTAACCAGTGTGGAATCACATTTTTCCTTGGCCTATTTTGTGAGACAAAATGCTTTTGAGTGTGCCTGTTTGAGTAGGAGTAATGATAGAGACATCCTGACCATTCACTATGCTGTACTGTTTAGGGGGACAGAAAGCAGATGCCTCCCTACTCTAGACAAGAGTGAAGGGAAAGTCATGAGAGATAATGAGTTCACACAGCCTCCTTCATGCCATGGCTAAAATTTATGTCCTTGATGGACTTAAGTGTTTCTCTTGGGAAGACTCAATGTTCGTGTGTGAGAATTCTATTTATATACAGGCGTGGGCAACTACCCTACCAGAGCCACACTAAAGGCTGATTTATACTTCAAAATTAAGTCGTTTGCGTAGGTGTCGCAGTGAACAAAAAGTCGTCCCCGCCCCTCCGCAGACACTCTGCTGCAATTCTCCCATATTGTAGGTGACCGCAGACAGGAGGCCGGCTTGTTTTGTTTTTCACCACAACTGGTGAAGTTGGACTAGAAGCTATAAGAGCCGTAGGTGTACCTAAAACGTGCTTGGACCCTCTTTTTTCCAACTGGATCCCTGCTCTTTTCACCGCCATGTCCCTCCGCTGTCGGACAAATCAAACTCGCGACCCATCACTTACGGCCGTATCTAGATCCCCAGCGTATAGCGTGGATCAGGCTTCAATACTGGCATTGAAATCAATTCTGGCGCCAAGCTCACTGGCGCACACACCGCTGCAGGAGTATAACCAGCCCTTTACAGTTCAACTGTTTTTGTTGTTCTCCTCTGGTAAAATAAAACTTTTTTTTCCTTGCATATTGCCTCTCAGTACTCATTCTAACTTCACACCAGGGTTAAAGGAATAATGATTTCCAAAAAAGATTAGCCTTCATTTTCTACTCACCCCCATGCTGAACAACACTCTGGAGTACTTTTTTGATATCTTTCATCTGGTTTGGTCTGCCGCGCGGCTCTCCGTAGCTGCCGCGGAACTCAAGAGGCTGCCAAGGCTTTCAGGAAATCCTACACCCTCACTGTTTATGCTCTAAAACATTCTAAATGACTTCCTTTCGAGAGTAAATTCTTGATGCTACCCACTCAGGACACTTAATACACATTGACCCAGCAGCATGGAGGAATATTGACACGTTTTTTGTGGCCTTTTATGGACCTTTCTGTCTCGGGCAACATAGAGACCTACATTATTTGGAATGTCAGCAGACAGCAAGAAGCCTCCCAGATCTCCAGATGCATTTGAGATATCAAAAGTACTCCAGAGTTTTGTTCAGCATGGGGGTGAGTAGAAAATGAAGGCTAATCATGTTTTGGGTGTACGATTTCTTTAATGGTTCAGTCAAAGTATTCAGTATTAACCAATGTGATTCTAACTCAACCAATTTACAACGGTGGCTTCCCATAGGACCTCACACAAATTAACCAATATTTTGGTCAAAGGAAAAAGTTTGTTGGTTTGGTCTTTACAAAAAAAAAGAAACGGGTAAAAAACAACAAAACACTACCATATAAGATGCTAGCTGTTTAACCAAAAGATTGGCTGGACATTGCGTAAACTAGGGGTGTAACTTAGTGTGTAACATTGTATTTAATTTTTTTTTCTTCTAAATTATTATTCGAAAAACCTTTCCTTTGTGTTAACTAAACTACTATCCTTTCTCAAAAAGGGGTTATAGCAAGCTAATTAAATGGTAAATGGCCTGTTCTTTTCAAACACTTTTTCAAGTCAGGAGATTTCAAAGCACTTTACACTACATTCAGTCATTCACCCATTCACGCACACACTCACACACTGATGGTGGCGAGCTGTATGACATCATCCGCACGCCGGACTGGAGTTGTGACAGGCAGCCCGGGCAAAAGACTAAGCTCTACCACTTCTATTCATTCGGCTAGCTAATCCGAATCATTCAATTCCATTTCGAGAGTGAGATCATCTGTGGTAGTAGCACTAGACATCTTCCAGGCACGTGAGTAAAACTAGCTGCAGTTCAGTGGACAGGATGAATGAATGGTAGCCGACACGCGGATGACGTCATACACACTCCGCTTTTTTTTTTTTAAATATATAAAAATAAAAAATATAACCGCGGATGTCTGGGGGGACAGTAATTCGCCTACATGTTATGAATGCCAACGTACCATAAAGAATAATTGATGAACCGTTTAGTTTGTGCCTTCAACTCGTTACCCATAGGAAGACGTTACTTGGATATAACCTAACCGTATATCTTCAGAGCAGCTCCAAATGACACAAAACTCATATGGGTGAGTAGAACATGATGTAATAACATAAAATCAAGGGCCCAATGTAAAAAACTACGACTCTTAAAGGATACTGGTCTTTGGCCATATAGAAAAAAAAACAAAACACAAAGTTATATGAAGATTTATTTCTTGAGAAAGCCTCAATAACATATGCTCTCACGTAAAATATTTCATTCATTTTAGTGTAGTGTTTGTGACTATAGATCATGTCAAGGAAAGGATTGTTGTGGGATTCCTGATTACCACCTTAGCTCATAACTTTTATCATCTAACTTTAATTGGAAGAAAGCCCCAGAGTCCACGGATATAAGCCAAAAATAAAAAGCTGGATCAAATACATTTTATGGACAACTTTGTATTTCATTATTAATAATAGAGAATAGAAAATGTAAGAAGAACAATCATCCTATTAAAAAATGCTTTAAAAAGATTACTTATTTTAGAATAGAATAGAAAATCCCCTTACTGTCCCAGAATGGGGAAATTAAAAATATTTGACCATCTATTTTAAACATTGTAGAACTTAAAAAACATTTAATGAGTTCACCAAAACTGGCCATTAAAGATGACTTCTAAAAGCATATATAGTGGGAATCTTCTAAAGAAAATATATTTTACTACTCTAATCCAAACTTTATTTTCAGATGTAAAGTTTAATTTACCAAGTCACATTGCAGTATCTTTGAAAACACTTTCTTTGACTAATTTGGAATTTGTGGATGTGGAGTTTTAGCATATTTTTTGTAAGAAAAAAAGTTTATACATTTTATGTTATAAACTTTTCTAATAACAATTACCACTGTTATGAAACTGCTCAACTAAACTGAAAAAAGCCTGAATAAAATTATTGTCCAAATTTGATTAATAATCACGTAATGGTAGCTTCACAAATAGTCTGCAAAATATTTTCTCAGTATTCATTACCTGTTATCCCAACATAGATTTATGGGCTTTATAAATGAAGCTGGAAGAAAACATATCTCATCATTCATCAGACTCCTTTGAATTTCAGATTTTATAGGTCACATTGAGGAACAAAGCTTATTTCTGATGTATTATCTCTAAATAAAAAAGTTTATCTAAGTTTTAAGATAGCTATGAAGTTATGTTGTTTTTCGTTATCTTCACATAAAGACTGTGGGACACTGGGAACAACCTGCATTACACATGAAAGAGAAACCGAATTAGCCCACCTTCATATTTTGGAACAATATTTTGGTATGTAGGTGAGTACAGAGTGTTTGTTTTTATTGTTGTTGTTGTTATGTTTTATTTATTTATTTTTCCATTTCATGTGATTATTTTTCAGATATTCTGGTAAATCTTCTTCCAAATGGTTGGGAAAAGCAATTATTCAGAGTCATTTTTCTTCTCTTCATCACTGGAAGACACTGCAGAAATAAAACATAAAAGGTTTCATCTTATTTATGGAAAACAGTAACTAAAAACATTAAAAAACAAACCAATTTTATTTGATTAGCGAAAGTAAAGCAGAGGGGTTGTGGTAGAAAAACTAAAAAAAAAAAGGAAATATTTTATTTTAAAAGGTTTGACCCAGAAATTTTATTAAAAATAAAGAATAGTCATTTTTACTGGTCTCATAATGAGAATTAAAATTTGGAGGATTCAATTTTGTTGATATTTTTTTATTGCCTGACATTTCTACTTTTAACTGAGTAGAAATTCATGGCTGCAACTAACCTGACGGACAGTTGGTCCCAGAATCCCCACCTACAAATGAAGACATAGATTGATATATCTTCATGCTTATATACATCTCAATAAAAGAATAACCATAGCTATATCTGGCATTTGTATTTTAACACAATAAAGATATGATTTATAAAAAGTACTTACTTGAATCAGAGGATGTACTTTTAGTGTCTGTTAAGACAAAAAATAGTTTGTCATTTATTTGAATGAATACCAGCCCATTAAGGTTTGGTGTTTTTTTTTTTTTTTTTTTAGTTGTTTTTATTCACAGAGGGACTGTGCTACAAAAGGGACATAAAAAAGCAATTTTATAAGTGGTAAAATTGACAGAATAATCAGTTCTATTATACTATTAATTCAAAAGGTAAAAATATGAAAATAATTTAAAAAGAAAACTCACCAAGGAGCCCTTTCTCTTGCTCAGGTTTATTTTCATCAGAGACTGTGAGGGGTTTATCTACACACAAGATTCAAGCAAAAACAGTAAATACAGGACTCACTGCTTTTAGCTGTTTTTGAACATATCTTTATTTCTTAACAACAGAATCATAACTTTTTCCCTTATTTGGTTTTATTGGGTTTATCGTCATTACTACTTGCAGATAAACAGCTTACATAAAATATTAATAAGAATATAAGGGCTGATCTATCTGTAAAATTGTTGTTTCACCAAGTTTGTTATATATTTTTAGAGGATGAAAGAGAAGCTTATTTTAAGCTTTGTAATCAGCATTGCAACACAGGTCATTTTATCACAAGTACAGTACATGTAACAAATATATATGGTATTAATTATAATTTTGCATATTAAATTTGTTTTTTTACTGGTTTCTCTGAAACAACTGTTCATTCATTCATCCATTCATTCGATATGTGACTTTCAGAATTAGTGTTCCATTTAAAACAGCATTCTAGCTTACTAATTTGAACTCCTTTTTTTATTTCTAATTTCACATTTCTCAAGTTTTTAACACCATCGTCTTGAAATATTCCTGAGTTAAAAGTTATTTTATGAAACCAACTCTACAACATTCTATCATGACTTTCAATGCATAAATACACTTTATTTAATTATATAGAATGTAACACTTACCCAGCAGACTGTCTTTTTCCTCTTTTTTAGCATCTTTGGATGAATTATCTGTAAAGAAAATTAGAACATCCATACTTTCACCTGTTTTATGTAATTCATCAATCAATAAATTTTATTTCATTATGAAACTATTATCACATTTTGTGGAGCCAGCAGGCTAAGAATATCCAAAAACTATGGATATAGAAACAGAATACATTTGCAATAAAACATGAATCTTCATTTGTGTGCCACAAATTGTGGTAATCTTCTTTCTGTATCACCTCCTAACAAGGTGCTGTTTTTTTTTTCTTTTTCTTTTAATTATAATAATTGACATCTTCACCTCATCAATTTGTAAAGGAAGGTTAAAGCAACTTACTGCCCTTTAATATCCCACATTTTCTTGTTTAATTGCTTTCAAAATATTGACTTTGAGATAAAGCAAATCCATTCTAGAATAACTTAATATAATCCCTTAATATATGTAAGGGATTATTTTATATATATAAGATATAAATTATAATAATCCTTAAGATTTTACAGAGATTAGTTTTAGCATTAAAGAAAATAAGAGCATGGTTAATGAAGGAGTCATTTTGTTCGGTGTTAAAATGTCACTGCTATTCATTGAACCCTCTGCTATTTGAAACATTTATATACATCCGACACTAGGAAAGTTCAAGATTTAAACTATAGGATTGTATACCACATTGCAGAAAGAACATTTTTCAAAGTGTAGAAAAGTATGCCTGCAACTTACCTGAACCAGTGCTGACAGAAACAAGACCTACAAACAAAGACAAATATTGGTTTACATTAGTACTTAAACACAGCTGACTAATCTGAAAAATGGATCTCAGTATGTGTGACAGTTGTACTTATTACAGAGTACTAAGAAAGTTGACAAATGCACAGCAAAGAAATAAAGTACTTACTTGGATTGGAGGATGTATTCTCGTCGCAATCTATTAATATAAAACAATAGTAAATTAAAACATTAAAAAACAAACCAATTTCATTTTATTAGCAGAAGTAAAGCAGAGGGGGTGTGGTACAAAAAAATAAAAGAAAGGAAATATTTTATGTTAAAAGCTTTGACCCCAAAAAATTAAAATGAAAGAATAGTCATTTTTACTGTACTCCATCCATTTTCTAACACACTTATTCATTTAAGATAAAAAGATAGCTTTGTATGACAGGCTTCTATATTCTTTTATCCTAATATTGTATGACCCATACTAAAAATCACAATACCAAAGGCCCTAACAAGATAATAGTTTAAAACAAGATTTTAATGCATAAACTTTGAAACATTTATTTTTGGAAAAACAGGAAGATTTTTCCAAACAAACAAAAAGAAAACTGCTGTTGTCGTCCTCTTAAAACAATTAAAATAAAGGTTTCATTTGAAGGCTAATATAGATCAAAGGCATGCTAATGTTGAGATTGAATTTTATGCTCCAGTGATTGGCAGAAACCAGGGCATAATTGTGAGGTCAGAGCGAAGGAAAAATAAGTACTCTACATGAAAATTATTTTAAAAATACCTAAACCTGAGTTTAAATATGTAAATGGAGGAGGTGCTCAACAGATACATGCATGTACAAAAGTTTTGTATCAGACATTCCATTTTATCAACCAGCTTTGATGTTTAAATACTGTAGACTAGAACAGCTGATACATTGTTAGAGGTTCTAAATATTTTATTTTGGGAAAATTCTTTTCCTTTTCCTTTTTGGAAGTTTCTTATGGGAAGTAATATCTGTTTCATTAGAAAATGATAGATAACTTTTTCGCAATAACGATCTTACAGGCCATCTAGCCACCCTAATTTATATCATTTACTGTAAATGTGGCTTTGAATGCTCTTTAACCTAGCTGCAGAACTTTTTATAATACAAATATTAATATTAGAGACATCTAGTAAGGGAACAAAATTAATATCAATTATATTATTATAAGTACAGGAAAAGCCTTCTTACCCAGTCGCTTTGTCTTCAGTTTAAGGACAAGAAGTACCACACCAATGGTCACAGCCAAAATCAGTGGAATGGCAACACCAATAATGATAAGGAGTGAATTTCCGTCATCAGCAATGAGAGTGTGATCTAACAAAAAAAAAAAAAATAAATCTTATGAGTTCTAGTTTACTTCCAGCAGATCAGTTTTATTTTTCATGTAACCCATTCAAATTTATATCTATTTCAAAACAGTTTAAAAGCTTAGAATGTGTTTTATTGGTTAAACTTTTTTCTTAATACTCAAAAGTTCAACTTTTTAATTTAATATTAATGTCAAGAAAAGTCACAAAGTGACAAAAATGAAACCACGCTTAATGTACAGCCTGTAAGTCATTCATTTAAAGGAAATATTTCACTTGGTGAAATGAGAATAAATGACCTTTTTAGTCAGATTATTTAATTTCTCTTTGGGATCAAGAAAGTAGTTTGAAATTTTATTTAAATATTTCCTGAATATTATGAATATGTTGCAATGATGAAAAGGCATTTTAGTTATCATCTAAAAAAAATCCTGCTTCACCTCATCTTTTTCCAATTGTTCAACCATCTATACTGATTTTAAGGAATATTAGTCTTTAGTTCTTTTGTGACCCCCTACATTAGTTGTTAACAAGCTCTTAAAGTGACTTTGACAAGCCAGACACTTGTTGAAAGGTTTGTTAGTGTTAAATAACTTTTTTATCTATGGATAGTGGCTCCTACAGTAGTTACATGGAGTTTCAAACTGTTGGAAATGTTTTGAAACCTTAAAATGTCAGTGATTTTTCCTATTTTTGTTTTTAATCAACATTATTAGCGTAAACAGAAACCTCTGTTTAGGTGAAGCAAAATATTTCAGACCCTCAGCAATGTGTTGAATAAAATTCATGGCAAGTATGTTAAACAAGCCTTATCTTTAGTGTTAATCTACTAATGTTTGTTTTTTTGTGATATGTATAAGGACATTTTTTTGTTAACTAGAGGCTATCAGAACAATGGGAAGACATTTAATATACTGGATGTTGAATTTGGAGAACTGATTTTGGTCAACCCAACAACAGCATTGATTTTAACAGTGGTGTCGGATGTAGGGGTTTGCCCTGAAATGGAAAAGGATTGAAGGTTCAAGCCCCGGCTCTGACTTTCAGTGTCGTTGTGTTCATTGGGCAAGACACTTCACCTGCATTGTCTACTGATGGTGGTCAGAGGGCCCGGTGGTGCCAGTGTGCACCAGCCTCGTGTGAATGTGTGAATGACTGAATGTAGTGTAAAGCGCTTTGGTCAAGTCTCCTGACTTGAAAAAAATTGCTATAAAAGTACAGGCCATTTACCATTTAAATACAAAATCGGGTCTAGAAGTGCATCTAAAAGGTATCTTACCCCATTTGTCTTCAACATGCAAGCCAGAGCCAGGATGGTTGACCTGACAGGTGTAGGTGGAAACATCAGACTTCAGAATCTCTACATGGAGTTTTTGCTGAAAGGTGTCGTCATCATTTGGAAGAACCTCGGATTCTATCAGCCCATCATCCTTGTGCAGTACACGTCCATTTCTTCTAGTATTCATAATGATGTCTTTAGGGTAGAAGCCGGTGGCCAGACAGGTCAAGATGACGTTTGATTCAGTTTTGGCCTTTCGTGTGTACATGTGCACTTTAGGTGGTTCTTAAAACAGACAATAAAATATGGATCAGCGGGGAGACAATTCAACCATCATACAATTAAATTTTTCTCCATTTAATATGTTTTCCTATATTTTAAAGTTAGTCATCTATTAAAGAAACAATTATATTTCTTTGATAAATCCTTACCTTATCTTTCACACCTGCCTACTTTAAATGTAAACTATGATGTCTAGACATACAGTATGTTTTCATTTAATACCAAAGATCCCTCTATCTTTGACATTTTTACAGGTCTATTGAAAAGGGGCGACAGTGGTGTCGGATGTAGGGGTTTGCCCTGAAATCGAAGGATTGACGGTTCAAGCCCCTGCTCTGACTTTCAGTGTCGTTGTGTCCTTGGGCAAGATACTTCAACTGCATTGTCTACTGATGGTGTGGTCAGAGGGCCCGGTGGCGCCAGTGTACGCCAGCCCCGCTTCTGTCAGTGAGTCCCAGGGCAGATGTAGCTTGCCACCTTCAGTGTGTGTGCGTGAATGGGTGAATGAATGTAGTGTAAAGCGCTTTGGTCTAGTCTCCTGGCTTGAATAAAGGCGCTATATAAGTACATGCCATTTACCATTTTGCCAAAGAACAATCATACGTATATAAATGCATGTTTTATAATATACGTACTGGCGTTTTCAAGCTGTTCTTTCCCATAGTCTCTGAACTTGCTCATCCACTCCATACACTCCTTCTCCAAGTAGCCCTTGGTGTATTCCTTCAGGACCTGGACCTCATCCCACTTCCTCTTGGTTTCCAATGCTGCTGTAATTGGAGCAACCCAAACCTGTTTGTCATCATCGAAGGACAGAAAGTCCTTTCCATCATAATTGCACATGTCCATCCCCTTGACAAACTTCAGAGAGCCGTCGGGCTGCGTTTCACCCACACAGCCGTGCATCCACTGAAGAATATGGGTATCTGTTGGAAAACAACACAGGAAAATCTAATTAATATGGAAAAAGTGATTTTCATTCAAAATTAGAAAAGAAATAAACTAAAATATGTTTTCTAGTAAGAGTAATAGTGTTTGGATAAGGCATTTATTTACAATAAGTTTTATGATTTTTATCATTGATTATAAATACTTTAATATCCTCAGATCTTACCGGTGTCATTCTGTCTCATTCGTTTCATCAAAATGTCGATGTTGACCTTGAACCATTGCTCCTTGCTCTTTCTGGACTGGGTGCCTTTTTCCCAGTACTCTTTTTCAAGGTGATCTGCCATCCATTGCTGTTTGGGAACCTTCTTTTGGTGTTCGCTGTCATAGTAATCAATCATTCGGTTATCCAGCAAACCCATAGCGGTGAACTCATGCAGCCCCGGGAGAGTGACAGGTTTGGAGAAGGCCGTGTAGATGTAAGTGAGGGAGTGCAATTCTGGAAGACATGAGACAGAAAAATAAGGACGGGAATTATGTGTTAATGAAAAGATATGATAACATTTAGGCTTAAAATTTAAAATAAATTAGCTCAATTACAGCAAATGAATTACAGCAGTTAAATCCTGATTATTGCTTAGTCAAACACAGCTTGATTCATATTAGCTTATCTCAGAAACAAAATTAAAAGAGAGAATTGAGAGGAATTCATATTGTGATGGCCAAACCCATGGCCACACCTTAAAAGTTGGTACTAATACATGGGCCTCTCACCTTTATTTCTACTAATTCGCATAATATGTTACTTTTAGCAGTTTAACCTTACCTTCAAGTCCACACATTTCTATTTGAAAGCCAAAACATATTTTATGGGTTCATTTCAGTTTGGATCCACCATTCCCATTTTCTTTGTGAGTTTTAGTTGTCAAATCTGGTGTGCTCTTGTTTCCTACCTTCCATGGTGCTTCGGAGCTCTTGGCCAGACTAGAGATGGCAGCCCAGCGACTTAGGGATTCAGATCTGGGCGGAAAGGTGAAATTGGACTGTTCTGCACCAGCTGCTGCTAAAATGGAGGGATTTGAATTTTCCTTATTTTTCTCCTTTTTTTTGCATTTTAATTTGAAGTTTTTTTGCAGCTGGTGTGGTTTAATTTCTTGCATATTAGTTTATTGGGTTAGGGTTAGATGTTTGATTATGTAGTCAGTTAGTTTGTCTTTTTGATTGACCTTTTGTCAATCAATCAAAATACTCTGTTTTGTAAGTTAGTTTTTTAAATTTGGTTAAAAATAAAAACCTTGTTTTTGATTTAATCTCTGTGACTCTCATTCTTGGCTTCCTCTGTTCTTATTACATAGCCATATGCGTTTTCCTCATCAACATTGGGTCAAAAAGACAAAATGTCACACTATTCTTGTAGAAATAAAAATGTTATCCAAAAAACTTACAAAACAACAACAAAAAAAATGTATAAAAATAATATACCAAACGCTCCATAGAAAGGAGCAATTCAAGGCTGCTGGTGCTCAGTCCTGATCTTGAGACGCTTTAAATGAGTGTTTCCTAAATTCCAACCCAAATTTGATGCAACTCACCTGCCCAGATTTTCACGCAACTCATAAGGCGCACCGTATTCAAAAGGCGCACTCTCAAAGTTATGTGTCCCATTTCTGTATTTAACACAAATATAAGGCTTAACCGGACTATAGGGCTGCTTATATACCGGTATTACGCTGTCCTCTACTACCTTTTGAATACCTCTACTGCGATTTAAAAATACAGCGTGGGCAAAACTGAGTATGATTGTGCTTTATTCATGTATTGCTTACAAAGTATTAATCAAACCTGGTAGCTGGCCGTGAGAGACAGATTCACATCGCAGATGACACAGCCGCCTGTGATCACTCCTAAATTAAAGGAATTGTACACCCAAAACATGATTAGCCTTCATTTTCTACTCAATTTCCATGCTGAACAAAACTCTGGAGTAATTTTTGGATATCCTCAAATGCATTCTGGAGGATCTGAGCCGCTTTGCTGCGGCTCCGCTGACATTCAAATAAATGGAGGCTCCTGTGGCGCCCGAGCATTGTAGGGCAACCAACAAAAGTCCACAAAAACGTGTCACACAATAATATTCCTCCATACTGCTCGCCCAATGTAATCCAAGTGTCCTTGGAGTGGGTAGCGTCCAGAATTTACCTCGAAACGAAGTGCTATTTAGAAGGAAATGCTCTTTAGGAGCATAAACAGTAGTGCATAGGGATTTCCCTAATAGCCGTTTCCCCATGCGCCGCCACTATTCCCACGGAAGCCGGCAGCATCAAAGTCTGAAGCGAAAGTGCGATTCAGTGTCTGCTCTAGGCTGTCAATGCAAAAGCGTAGAAGAAGAAATGTGCTTGTTTACCTGTGCAAAAGCAAAGAAACAACGCAAAGAAAAATGTCTGAGGACTTCCAGTGTTGGAGGTGAAGAGCATATGAGTTCCTTTGGCCGAAGCTGGAATGCGCTTGGTTTTAAGTCCTCGGCCGCTTCACAAAGCATCAACAGACATGTGATCTTTTTACCTGTTGTATCAGCCTGTCCTTATGTTCACTAATAATATTTAATTTTTAAACAGGGAGCTTGATCCAATACTTCGATCTATTTCGGGCAGGAGTAATGTACTCATACAACGACGGGTGTATAATGTTCAGACTCCAAATCAGTTATGGTATTTTCAAACAATTTAAAAAAATAATATTCATAAATAGTTTGCTAAAGGTCTTGCTGTAGACTACATGTTTGCTTGTTTAGACATGGTCAAAACTACTTGAAGTTAAAATCAACCTTAAAAATCAAAAAAAAGGATTTTGGTGCCATCTATTGGGGTAATCTGACATGAAACGATTAATTGCCAAACAACTACTCTGTCAGATGTTACCTACAGAACCTCAATATTTTGAGGTATTTTGTTCTGAAAAATAGGAAAATTCAACTGCAACACCCAGTATTTACGACGGTGATGGAGTTTGTCCAGCAATTGGCGGGTTGCCGGTTCAATCCCCCACTCTGGCTGTCTCTGTCGTTGTGTCCTTGGGCAAGACCCTTCACCCACATTGCCTGTCAGAGGGCCCGGTGGCGCCGGTGCATGGCAGCCTTGCCTCTGTCAGTCAGCCCCAGGGCAGCTGTAGCTATTAGCATAGCTCACCACCATTAGAGTGTGAATGGGTGAATCACAAAACTGTAATGTCAAGCTCTTTGGAGGTCGTCAGAGACTAGTTAAAAGCGCTATACAAGTACAAGCCATTTAACATTTAATCATAAGAGGGCATCATTATGATGGTTTTAACATAAATTGCAAAAAGTAGCACTTTTAGGCCCAGTTCATACAGTTTAACAGCAAAAAAACTTTTGGGGTGACATTTTAAATAAAATACATTTCCAGCCAATGAACAGATTCTTAATAGATATTTACAGGTGCTATAATAACAAAATTAGAATATCATGAAAAAGTAGATTGATTTCAGTAATTCCATTTAAAGTAAAGTTAAAACTTATTATGATTCATCTCATACATTACATACAAACTCATATATATATTTCAGATGTTTATTTTTGTTTAATGTTTTGATGGATTACAAATGACAACAAATGAAAATCTCATGGGATTCATCATATCAGAAAATTAGAATATTGTGAAAAGGTTCAAAAATTGATGGCCCCTGTGCCACAAGCTCCAATCAGCTAATTAACTCAAACCACCTGCAAAAGCCTTTAAATGGTCTTTCAGTCTAGTTCAATAGGCTTCGGGAATCTGGGGAAGACTGCTGACTTCTGCTGACAGTTCTTCCAAAAGGAGTTCCATCGGCACCTTGATATTCAAGATGGGCAAAAGACACAAAAAGGTCATCAGCTAAGAGGCTCGGGTGCCCTGGCTGTTCACAGAGCTCAGTGTCCAAGCTACATTAATAGAGAGGCAGTAAGGGAAGGAAAAGATGTGGTCGAAAAAGTGTACAAGCAAGAGAGATAACCGCATGCCTGGACGCGGAGAGGATTGTGAAACAAAACCCATTCAAAAATGTGGGGAGATTCACAAAGAGTGGACTGCAGCTGGAGTGAAAGTGCTTCGCAACCACCACACACAGACATATGAAAGACATGGGTTTCTGCTGTCGCATTCAATTGTCGGCAGAGCCACTCTTGAAACCACAGACAGTCAGAAGCGTCTTGCCTGGGCTATAAAGAGAAAGCAGACTGGACTGCTGGTGAGTGCGTCCAAAGTCATGTTCTCTCGATGAAAGAACACATTGTATTTCCAATTGGAAATCAAGGTCCAGTAGAGTCTGGAGGAAAGAAGAGAGGCACTTCATCCACGTTGCTGAAAGTCCAGTGTAAAGTTTCCATCAGTCAGTGATGGTTTCAGGGGTGCCAGCGTCATCTGGCTGGTGTTAGATCTAATCATGTTTTGCTGAGGTCCAGGGTCAACGCAGCCACATACCAGGAAGTTTCAAGAGCACTTCATGCTTTCTGCAGCTGACCAACTTTTTGGACAGTGGTAGATTTCCGTTTTCCATCTTTGGACCTCATGCACCCCTGCACACAGTGGCCAAAGCTACCAGTACCTGGTTAAGGGACCTTCGCAGGTCCCTGTTCATAATTAGCCAGCAAACTGGTTCCTGACCTACAACCCCCATAGTAAATCTATGGGGTATTCCAGTAGAAAGAGGATGCAATAACCAGACCCAACAATTCAGAAGAGCTAAAGCCACTATTATGGGAGTGAATAACCTGGGCTATCATAACACCTGAGCAGTGCCACTAGACTGATCGACACCATGCCACGCCGCATTGCTGCAGTAATAGCAGGCCAACAGGAGGCCCAATCCTAAAGACTGAGTGCTGCACATGCTCATACTTTTCATGTTCATACTTTTCAGTTGGGCCAACATTTCTATAAATCCTTTGTTTTTATTGGTCTTCAGTAATATTCCAATTTTCTGATATGATGAATTTGAGATTTTCAATTTGTTGTCATTTGTAATCATCAAAATTAAACATAAATAAATATCTGAAATATATGATATTTGTATGTAATGTATGAATATAATATAAGGTAATTCACTATAATTTTTAAATGTAAAATTACTGAAATCAATCTACTTTTTCATGATATTCTAATTTTATGACTGGCGTCAGTGCACCTGTATTTTACGCTAACAATTTCTTAGAAGAGGCATAGCGCGGAATACCTCCACAATATCAAGATTTCTTTAATACTTAACCCCCACTAACAGGCTCATCATAATCGGCTTACTACTTGGTTTAATCTAGGCTCAAATGTCTTGAAAGATACCCACGTCTAAAAGCAGTAAGAATCTGAATGGGGTTTGGCTATCCTTTGGCTATCTCTTTTTTATGTGATTGAGTTAAGGCGCAGTTAAATCAGAAATACTGTGAGTAATAACTCAGAATACTGATGCTTTCTCCTTAAAGGCTTTAAACTTTATGCAATTAGTACCCTACGTTTTTCATCTTTTTACCAAATGAATACTCATTTGTTTTATATTGCACTTGTTTACTTTTGATTTTCTTTCAACAGGCATTTTGATGGTAACCACAAACTGGTGAGGTGGCGGATGGTTTTTCATGGCTGTGTGGACGGTTTTAGTAGAACTATAATATACTTAAGATGTACTAACAACAATAGAGCATCCACTGTATTGTCCCTGTTTTTAATGGGAGTGAATCCCCTTTTTGCTTTGCTGTTGATGAGTCAGGTGTGATCATGGAATGGAAAACAGTGAACTTGTGGCTCGTTTTATGTTTGGAAAGGAGGGGGCACGATAACAGACATATTTTGTGTCATTTGCTGGCTTATCAGTACATAATCAGCGCATTGAAAGGTTGTGGGCAGAGCTTAACAGAGTTGTCTCGAATCATTTCATAAATGTATTTAATTTCATGGAACAACATGGCATCCTTGACTCTTTTAATGAAATGCATCTATTTTGCCTTCATTTTGTATATATGCCAAGGATTGAGAGAGCCACAACAGAGTTCCAAAACCAGTGGAATAACCATGGGCTCTCCACACAGAATGGGCAGACTCCACTTCAGTTATGGCACACAGGTGTCATAAACAACATGGCACAACAGAATGTGGCTATAGAATCTATCTTTGAGGAAGATGGACATTTTGGAGTTGATCATGAGGGGCCTTTACCTGATATTCAGACCAACAATAATATTGTCATACCAGATATTGCTGTTGGCATAAATGCCACAACAGTTAATTTGATGTACCACACTTTTGATCCTCTGCAAAATGATGGAAACTATGGCATTGATTTATTCTGCTCTGTATTGACTTTTGTTGAACAACATCAGTTTTAATATTCAGAATTTTGTTTCCATTGTGTGTTGAAAGTGAAAATAAAGACTGAACGTTTTAAAAACGATTTTGTGCTTCTAATTAACCCAGATGCTATATTGTTTACTAAACCTGTACTAAACTACAAGTGGATGTTATAAGTTATGAAAAACATCAAGGTTTAATTTAACACGGCTCTGCAGTCCCTGAATGTTCAGCAGGCATGTTTACTGAAAAGCTCACTGTTTGGCTACTTAGTTTTACAAGCGCAACGAGAACTGTGATTTTGATGGTGCCAGCTAATGATTTTCATGCAACACATGCATTAACATTCAAAAGTACAACTTGTTTAGCAAAGGTTTCTGTTAATGTAAAATGTATTTTCTGAAATGGCATCAAATAAGACATATCTCATTTGCTCTGTTACTTTGTGTTAGTTCACAATCACATCATGCTATGTATTTTATTTAAAGATTAAATTTGTATGTAGATCTGAAATAAACTGTACTGACAATACATGACTTCGTAGTATCAGTATTCAGATTCTGCAAGAAATACATTTTCAAAATGAGAAGTACAAAGACGGGATACAAACACTGGTGTAAAGACCACCAAATTTAATAGTAAGCCATTGGAAAAGAGATGGTAAAACATCTAACAAGGAAGTGTATGAAACAGGCTGGTTTGAGGTAATTTTAAACCTTTCAAAACTAGAAAAATACAAAAATAAAAGCTGAACCATTAAACAAAAACAAATGGCTGCTTTTAAGATTCAATGTAAGACCAGTTTCCATGTAATAGCGAGCGGGTGGCAGGAAAATGGATTTAACAAACAAATTTTGAAAAAGGGGAAAAAAAACAATTTTCCACAAAATAGATGGAAATGACAATATGATTTCAATCAACTTAAAACTGCTTGTTTTTATTTTAAGCCAATCTCTGCTCTCTGCCAGTGCCCATTGTACAATTACTTTTTAAGAAAATCAACTTGCTAAACTGGACCGGCCTTAGCAAGTGTAGTAAACCAGTGTCAACTTTAATGTGAGAACTGTAATAACTCCAACAAAAAAAACTTATGTTCTCCCAAATCCTTGGGTGTTCGCAATGGCAAAGTCCATGTTTTCCTTAAACACTTCATAAGAAGTCACAAGTGGGAGTTTTAAGCAGTTTATACATGTGTTGGCCATGGGGAACATTTGTCTGGAAGACCCTTCTTCACTGCCCTCATGGAGAAACTCAATAGATGGTGCCGGGGAAAAGCCAATTGGTGGTATCTCATTTGCTCCAGTTGCAAATGCAAGGATGTTTTGAAGCTTAGATGATCCTTCTTCGTCTGTGGGGTAAAAAATGTTTTCATTAAAAAAAAGTACTAATTTGCCATTTTCTGTTCAAAGTACATAAAGTAGATGTAGTAATGACTACACCTTACTAGTACACCTAAATGTGTACACTTACCAAACAAAAATACATTCAACCTTTTCCTCACTCCCTAAAATCAATAATACCATTTCTTTTTTAAGGTCAGTTAGGTTTAACTATAATTTCATATTTTAAAGGAATAGTACACCCAAAACATGATTACCTTCATTTTCTACTCACCCCCAAGCTGAACAACACTCTTGAGTACTTTTTTTGATATCTCAAATGCATCTGGAGATCTGGGAGGCTTCTTGCTGTCAGCTGACATTCAAAATAATGGAGGTCTATGGTGCCCGAGGCAGAAAGGTCCATAAAAAGTCCACAATAAACGTGTCAATATTCCTCCATACTGCTTTGTCCAATGTATTCCAAGTGTCCTGAGTGGAGAAAGACCAGAATTTTCTGGAAACTAAGTCATTTAGAATGTTTTAGAGCAAGAAGCCTCCCAGATCTCCAGATGCATTTGAGATATCAAAAAAGTACTCCAGAGTGTTGTTCAACATGGGGGTGAGTAGAAAATGAAGGCTAGTAGTGTAGTTGGAGCTTGCATGTGGTGTAGGCTCATCTTGGCAGATTTCAAGGGAGGGATTAGAATCTGTAGCAGAAGAGCTGGTACTGATAGTGGTAGCCGACTGAGTTTCAGTTGTAGCAGAAGGCGGCATATTTGAATGGCTGTTGTCAGATGGGCAAAAGGTTGAATGATCTATTTCTGGCAACTCTTCACCAAAATTCCCCACGTCAGTATTGTAGGGGAGGGCATTTTCTGGTGTGTTGAGTTGTTTATTTCTTGTCATGGCTCTTGTTGTCCAGGGAGATACTTCATATGAAGTCACATTCCTTAGCTCTGGATCTTCCTGTAAAAACATGATTCTTTTGAAAATTAAAAGGTTTGAAATAATATCTCCAAATCTACAGAATTATTCCCTGTAAAACTAAATTTAGAAATATGGCAACATTTATTTCTAAACCATATAAATTGTAAAAAGAAAAAACAAACAAACAATAAAGACCTCAAACTTAATGACCAAATGATTGCAGCAAAGGCTGTTCTGAAGCAAAAATATTGCTACATGTCTGTACCATCCAAAGGATCTATAATATGTTATTTATATAGAATGGAATTCCTAATAGTGTGTCCATACACAACAGTAACATAACATTGTACACATTCAATAACTTACAAGAAGAGTTTGTGTGTTGGGATCCTCAGGCTTGCCCACCAGAGGGCGCCGAGGATCCTCTTCTGCTCTTTGTTATTTTCTCTTAGACTGGAGTTACTGTTGGGATCTGGAGCTTTACCACCTTCCTCCAGCAGAGTGCGCCGTGGGTCTCCTGGGGCTGGAATCTTCCAGCACACCTGTTGTTCATCTACTCATCAGGAGACTTCCTCTTTATAAACTCCTGCCAGACCTTGCTTCCGATGCCGCGGTGTTGATCTTACGTCACTTCCTGTCTCCCAGTCTGAAGCTCTGGATGAGCTAACCTCACCCCAGGCTCACACCGACTCCCGTCTTACCGTTGCGGTGCGGTGCGGTGCGGCGCCGCAGTGATTCCAAGTCATTAAAAAGAGCGTAAACCTCTCTCACCGGCTGCTGAGCTGTCCGGCTGCGGTTAATGAGACACCGCGCGCTGCAGAAAATTCCAAGAAGAAAAGCTATCCTTGCGGCGTGCGGCCGAAGCCCTCCGCAACAAGCTCTCGCAAAAATCCTTTATTTGGGCCGTGTTATCGCGTGAAGTTACGTGAACTTCTGTTAAATCTCCGGACCTGTTGCCGGAGCCGCAGAGCACGCACCCGCACCGTAGTCAAAAGGGCTGGTGTGAGGGTGTGCGGGAGTTGCGGTCTCCGTCGGCTCGGTAACCGCACCAGAGCCAGTGTGAGACAGGGGTCACTGGAAACCTGTCTCTGGCCTGAAGCTCTGGGTGAGCCTACCTCCTAATCTGCCCTGGTGAGCCAACCTGAAGATTCCTATGTGGATTTAACCTGAAGACTTCTGTGTGAAGTTTACCTGAAGATTCCTATGTGGAATCAGCCTGAAGAATCCTTTGTGGATATTCCCTGTTGTTCCCTGCAATGAGCTGGAAGCTCAGCCTGAAGAATCCTATGTGGATATTCCCTGTTGTTCTCTGCAATGAGCTGGAAGCTCACCCTGAAGAATCCTATGTGGATATTCCCTGTTGTTCTCTGCAGTGAGCTGGAAGCTCAGATCAAGGTCTGCTATGCTAAGCCTGAAGCTAGACGCTTAGCTTCTCATGAACTCTCGTAACCAACAGTCTCCGTTCCCAGTCAAGGCTTCAGTGAACCAGTCTCAGAACTTGTTTACGATCTCATGTTCAGAACTTTAAATAAACATTTGAACTTTTGCCCTGCCTCCTCCGTGTGTGTTCTGCATATGGGCTTGCTCCTTTGATCCATCATGACATTGTGATGGTTTGACATACAGAGCCTTAGATCGGAAGATCTTCTGGACCAGCTGGCCATTCAGTTGTTGCCCATCTTGCAGTTTAGGAGAAATTAGTTTATTTCCACAGCCCATGAGAATCTGAAGGCTATATGAGACATGTGTGATATTTATTAAAACTATGCCTTTTAGTAAAGTACCTTTACTAAATTTTAAGAATTTAGTAAAGGTACTTCAAATATACTAACATAACCAAAGATTATCAATGTAGGATTACCTGACATTTTGAGGAATTGTCGAACCAAATCCACCTCTAATTTGCTGGATCACAGTATGATAGTCCCAAGACTTGTAGAACTCAAAGGCACTCAGTATGTGACCATTTTCATGCAAGTATTGCTTGAAAGGTGGCTTGCAAATTACTTCCCAGGTGGGATTTGGAAGGAGTATTACATCTTTGTTATAGCATTCATGGTAATGGATACCTCTGGGTCTGAAAAATGAGGAGAACAAAACATAACATTTAATGAAAACTGCACTATAATAAAGACCCTATTCCACCTATAGATACAATGGGTAATATTATGCCAACTCCACCGGACGGTTTTATCATCGGAAACATCTAATATTATGGATAATCTGTGCTGGTAGCTTAAACGAAGACCAACAAACATATTACCTTGTTCTCCTGTTAGTAGACCAAAGTCCAAAACTCTGCTGGGCTTGGAAACGTGGAGCCGCAGCAGCCACCAAACCTGGTCCTGTCAAAGAGCAAGAGCTTCAGCAGGAAGAACATCTGAATGATGCTTTCATTGTCTGTATTTCCACAGATGTTATACCACCCATGTTAGCACATGGGGTCGGATTAATAAAAATGCTTAAAAAAACATTTACTGTGATAGTGCCGAAGTAGCAGGTGGAGGAATACGGTGTTGTGATATGACCTGGGAGTGTTGTGATGGAGCTAATGGGTTCAGATTTTACTTGCAAATAAAAGCAAGTTTCCGATGGTTAAAGCTAGAATCCGTCTATTTGTACTATGTACTGTTAAGAATAAGGAGGAATCCACTCCATTTAATATATTATAAAAGAAAAAAAGCACAATATTACTATACCTTGATTTCCTGTTGACACCGCCGAACTTCGGCCAGCTGCTCCAGTATGAAACAAAGATGATAGTTCTGTTTCAACAGAATCAGTATGGGCCACCTGAGGAGCTCTTTCACTTAAAGCCCTGGCCACACTGCTTGTTGCATCTGGTGTTGATAACAGGCCATTTAAAATTGCGGCTGCTTGACTTATTTTTTCCTTACTTACACTGCCGTTAGCCATGCTACGTCTTCTTCTCGGAAGCTCATTATTGTTGGCTCAGCAGGTAACTGGCTTGTGTGCTGCCCCCTATTGCCCACCCCGTTTTAAATAATATTGCTCAGTTTGGGTTCCACGCATGCGCTAGCCAATTTGCCCCGCCTCTTCCGTGACAGGTTGAACTCTCTCACACACAAGTACAAGCCTCTCATTCAGTCTAGTGATAGTTCACACCCACACACACACACACACACACACACACACACATGTGCACACACACACAGTATATCCTCTCATTTAGTCTAGTATTAGTTCACACACACACACTTATGCCCTCTCATACAGTCTAGTATTAGTGCACACACACACACTTATGCCTCTCATACAGTCTAGTATTAGTGCACACACACACACACTTATGCCCTCTCATACAGTCTAGTATTAGTTCACACACACACTTATGCCCTCTCATACAGTCTAGTATTAGTGCACACACACACACTTATGCCCTCTCATACAGTCTAGTATGAGTTCACACACACACTTATGCCCTCTCATACAGTCTAGTAGTTGCACACACATATGCCCTCTCATACAGTCTAGTATTAGGTTCACACACACACACTTATGCCCTCTCATACAGTCTAGTATTAGTGCACACACACACTTATGCCCTCTCATACAGTCTAGTATTAGTTCACACACACACTTATACCCTCTCATACAGCTGGTATTAGTTCACACACACACTTATGCCCTCTCACAGTCTAGTATTAGTTCACACACACACTTATGCCCTCTCATACAGTCTAGTATTAGTTCACACACACACTTATGCCCTCTCATACAGTCTAGTATTAGTTCACACACACACTTATGCCCTCTCATACAGTCTAGTATTAGTTCACACACACACTTATGCCCTCTCATACAGTCTAGTATTAGTTCACACACACACTTATGCCCTCTCATACAGTCTAGTATTAGTTCACACACACACTTATGCCCTCTCATACAGTCTAGTATTAGTGCACACACACACACTTATGCCCTCTCATACAGTCTAGTATTAGTTCACACACACACTTATGCCCTCTCATACAGTCTAGTATTAGTTCACACACACACTTATGCCCTCTCATACAGTCTAGTATTACACACACACACTTATGCCCTCTCATACAAGATTGCACACACACATAATTCACTATTCAATTTTAGTTTGTGATTGTGTGTGAGTGTTTCTACTGTGATGTGTGCATGTCATAGTAGTGTGTTTGAGGGAGAAAACATAGTTTTTTGAGTGTGTGTGTGTGTGTCTGGTGTGTGCATGGTTTTATTAATTATGCGTGGGAGGAAAAATAAGTTTACATCCCTAAATGGCCCCTCATAAAAGAAATAGGAGCAGAATTACTTAGGTATTATATGATCTTTGTTAACTTNAAACGTACCGTGACGTATGTGGAGAGCGATCAGCTGTACTAATGGCCCTAATTAGCATATGAATGCAGCAAACCCGCGCGGCTGGCCAGGTCTGGCTTGAATAACCTTCTCAGTATTGGCTGAAACCACTATTCTCAAACAAGTGAAATCGCTCGTGATTGGCAGCAAAACCACACGCGGCCACGCCAGGCTTTACCTCCTTTTCTTACTGAGTATTGGATCTGAACCACTTCTTTTAAACAAGCAAAAGTCGCCATGATTGGTTGGCATATATATATTTATATTTACATATATATATTTATTCATATATATTATATATTTATTCCATATATTTATTCATTCATATGGTGTGTATTTATGTTATCCTACACTACTACACAATTATTATGCTACCATCAAGGACATGAATGAATTTATACAGGAAATTTAAACATTTGCCAGGAAGCTGCTTTTATGCAAAAGAAAGAGCTTTATTAAACACACACAACTATATACAACGCGTATCCAAACACATGCGTATCTAAAAATTACAACCTGCGAACGGTCCGTTTGCTTCCTCGGGTTGGAGGTAACAGGCAGCATTCCCTCCGAGGCAGGTCCGAGCGTGCAGACGATACCGTGTGCGTGGCCCTGTACCTCTTGCATCGCTTCTAACCGACTGCAGCTTAACACAGAGTTCAGTGAGATCCGCCTATAAATGGCGGCGACCGCATAATCCATCCAGAGACACCGCCGACGACGCCATCTTTCGCCGGACATGAGGTCGACGGTGGCGACTTACAGAGTTCCACTTCCTCATCTGCCAGCACACTCCCCTGCCTCGCCTTCAGCAGCTGAAAAACATGAATCAGCGCGACTGCATATGGACACAACACATCTATCAATGCACCTGAAAAATAGTCACCAAATAAAAGTCTTACCCTCTTCTTCTGGCCCGACGGGAAAGCAGATAGCCTGGCAGCCTCCCAAGACGCAGCGCTGGCTAGCAGCGTATCTGAAAGCTCCTGCATACCGCCTCATAATAACACGCCTTACAGGCAGCTGGAAAAACAATTAAATGAGAGTGGTATGAATAAAAAAAAATCAAACGCAAAGTCACAGTAACAAGGAAGGAGAAAACATTAAAACAAGTCACTTATTACACCAATGTCGTCGTTCTTTACCAACATCGTGCAAATCCGAAGCAATAGGAGGTCACCGGCCATTGTGAGGCGACTGTAGTCTGTAAAAAAAAAAAAAAAAAGTACAGCTATGGTCGGTATCCATCCGTATCCATGTCCTTATCAAGCAGAATGAAAAGCATATTCTTTAAACCTTTACCCCCTGCTTCGTTCATAGCGCCTGCAATTAGTCTCGAAAGTTGTTAAGACGGGCATAATGCTTCCTGTGAATCACAAAAATACACTTTTAATAAAAGTTTTTTAGGCTAGGGTTGCTTTTAGCTTACCTAGCTAGGCTAGGGTTGTTTTAGTTTGCCTAGCTGGGTTAGGCTGCTTTTAGCATAGCTACCAGTAATCAAACATATATTTTACCGCGTAGGGCGTTGTACCCCGCCTTCTTCCTCGAAGTTCGTATATCCCGCAGTTGCTTGACTGCAGATAGGGTGGCCAGATGTCCGTTTTTAGGGCGACAGTCCGGATTTTCATTGTATCTGTCCGCGCCCCGGGCGCTGCACCCAGCCGACGTATTTGTCCTTCTTTACCCCCCAGATTCCACATACATCCGCCAGCGCCCCGCCGCCACGCACGGGAGTACTTGTTCGTCATGTAAATCAATGAGAGCTGTTCCACATCCTCAAGACCCGCTATTGCAATCGCACCAAACAGAAAAAAGAATGTAGAGAAGACCCGGCTTGTCAAATTAAATTATAGTAAAAACAGATCGGTATCTAGAAATTAGAGCATGGTTTGCGCTGTATATATTCCCAAAAACTAAAGAGCAATTAATTAAATAATTGGATGCAGACTATTGGTGCTTCAACAGACTAGGGAAAAAGCTGTGAGATTCTAGAGTGAATCTCACAACCTTAAAAGAACTTCCTATTGCAGGAATGGATGAAGAAGATTATGTGTTTGGAAAGCAGAGAATAAACAGAGTTCATACAAACTATGCTCTATGATCCCTAGCTATCCCCTGTTACAAAAATCCACGACCAGAAAGAAAATATTTGAGCAGAAACTGAACATCTGCTGGATGCTGGTGGGAGTTTTTAATATGTCAGATTAAATTAAGTGTTCACAGGTTTTATACAGGAATGAGGAACTCTAATTTAATGCTCTTTTAATGCTATTAGAAATAATTTTAATGCCATCAACAAAGTATCATGTACAACAAGTTATTAGTTTACATGAAATAAGGAGCTGTAAGCACAGTTCCATGACTCAAGTTTATACATATATGTATATAGGATATATCTATATATATATAGATATATCTATATATATAGATATAGATATGGATAGATAGAGAACATGGTGAAATCAAAAAAAAAAAATTAATTCTGATTAATTCTGATTCTGATTAAATTCTGATTAAAACTAATTTTTGAAGTAAATTATTTTTGTGTATTTTTTTTACATACATAACATTTGCATACACAGTAATCTAAAGGTACTTTAATTAAATAAACTCAATTCAAGCTAAAATGTAAGAGCTCATATAATTAGACTATACTGAGCCTGATCTATTTGTACCATCTATTTGGGGGATATTTATTGCCACACTTTGGGCCACTCTAATACCAATTAAAGCATGCTGACTCACATGTCCTTAATGACCACAGTGTACCAAATCTTCTGATGGCTACTTCCAACAGGATAATGCGCCATGTTAAAAAGTGAATCATCTCAGAATCATTTCTTGAAACTTTTCCACTTAAGTAATTTGTGAATTGAGCATATTGGCTGACAGACAACATTTTATTTTTTATCTTAAATGCAAATTTAAAAAAAAATAATTACTGCTCTAAATGTATTGCTCTGTCAGCTAAAGATCTGTTTTGGTCTCTATGCTTTAATTAAATAAACCAATTCAAGCTAAAATGTAAGAGGCTATACCTGATCTCTTTGTATCCAGAGATTTTCTTACCCATGATTGCAGGGGGGGTTAAAACCCCCTGCAACCCTGGTTTGTATTTGTATAGCTCACAGCATGTTCATTTTATTGATGTTAAAGCCTCCCCTAGAATTCCATACGGGGAGGCATGGGGGGAACACTGCCTGGTTATAAATTCTTATGTCAATTTCTGACAATTTACGGGAGTTTTTCGGCGAAAGCTCGCAAATTGCTGTAAAGCGTCGCTTTTCAACCTGAAGTTCCACGACAATCTACAGTGCCGTATATTGACGAAAATCCCACTTTTCATTACAGTGTTAGCATAGTCTCACTTTATTTGCTCTGTATAGTAATCAAAGTAGCTGAATGGTGCTATTATCTAGCATCACATCAATTTTTTTTTTTTTTTTTTTTTAAGCCAATAAAGGGGTCTGGTATTTATCATGATATGGGACCTTTAAACAAAAAAAGAAAAAAAGTGTATACCTTTTTCATATTAAAATTGTTGGTAACCATTTTATAAAAGCAATATTTCACTCAGGGATATTATATTGTTAAATGTTACATCTAAAAACCCACCTTTTTTTGGTATTTTCATTTGTCCCAGTCTGTCATCATGCATTGCTTAAATATTGCACACACTAATATTTCTAAACATCCTATTCATTGAGCATTACAAATGCTCAATGAATAGAAGTTGTTTAACTTAGCATATATAGTGTTCAGTAATAAACAAGAATCCAGTCAGGATGCTAATTTAAATTTGTACCACTTGTGTTGCAAACACAAAGTAGCGGTTGCCTTAGTGTATGAGTGAAATTTATTGCATGACACAATACCTTAATTCTTATAATTGCTGTTTCAATCAACCTAAAAACCAGATACAGTTTTCATGTGCGGCTAATTCCAATATTAACTCTCGCAGCATCCCTCATGAAAATCTGCATATTTTTATTTTTTGCCCATTTCTCCTATTTTGCTTTTATTTAATAATTTTTTGGGTTTTCTGAATGTAGGTTATGGGGTTCTTTTAGTTTCAGGAATGAACTACAGCTTATTTGGAAGTAGTTTTTTGTAGTGTCGTTTTGTCGTTGCTGGCCTGGGATCAGTCTATCCCTCGCCCCCTCCCCTTTGGCTCTTCTGGCAAAACCAGGCCTGTGCAACACTTAGTGGCAAGTTGAGGTGACATTGAGCAAAGGGGCACACCTAAGCACCCACTCCAAAAATGGAAATGAGCCGCGGGTATCAATTATTACTCTTATAATGAATATTATTATGAGAAACTTGGGCACCCATCCTCTCAGAAAATGCACCCTGGATAGTCATCCACATCGTCCATAGCAAAAAGCAGAGCAACTTTTAATTCTAAATAGCTAAAGTCTCCTGCTATAATCACAGCTGCTTCTGTGCTGATGTTAATTTGCCCGTCGATGAGATTGTACAGCTCCTTTAGGGCTAGAACACTATTAGTTTGTGGTGGTATGTAGGATGCTATAATATTGCAGAGCTAAATTCTGCACCTTACGGATCCAATCAGTCCAGTAACACAGAAAGACTAAATTTAAATTTAAAGCATTTCAATTTATAACATTAATAAAGCCTAATAACTAGTACTTAAAACTAGAATTGTGTTTTCTTTTAAGGAATCATTACAGACAAACATAAAATTCAACATAAAAAAACATATGAAATCATATATCCTGTTTAAATTCTTTGATGATTGTTCCTTTTTATTTCTAAATGAGTTGAATACAGAGTATAGTTGTTTGAATGTATGTATTTAGATGCACACTTGGTCTAACCACAGTAGAAAGTCTGGAGGTTCACCCTGACTGAATCTCAATCGGGAAAGTTCCACCATTTGTTGACATGTATTGGCTGTTCAACCACAAACACCCCATTTATTTTAAGAACTTTATATGCTTTCATCCAGATTAATGCCCAACAAATACCTGTGTCTGCTTAGAAAGCACAGCTTCTTAGCTGTAGTGTTAATCACTATCAGATTTGATCATCATGATAGTTGCTCATATCTTCCTGTCCTGCTTTCTACAGTCCTTTGCAATAGCAAGAATGTTGTTGATGTCACATAGAGATACCACCTCTTGATCAGCTAATATTAGTTTAAATAAGCTATTGCTGGTATTTTCAGGTGGACATCCTCGTACGTGCTGCGGTAAGTTTTTTGAAAGACCCATACCAAGAAAAATGATCTCTTCATATTACAGTACTGATGTATGGTGCAACCTCGATGGAGTTATGTAAGTACCAAAACATTAGCTTCTATTATTCTCTGTTAGATTGTAATTAGTTTTTATTTTTGTTAAATTTGCATGTCATAATAGAAATATTTTGGGGAGGAAAAAAAATCTAAAATATGCTATTTTTTCTTTCAGCTTAATAACAAAAAAATCCAGACACATCTGTGTGGATCCAAAGCAGGACTGGGTGGTGAGGATTATTAATGACCTGGAGGGACGGTCTCCCTTAGAGAACTAGAAGCTGCCTACAGTTCTGCTTTATCAGATCACGTTGCAAAGCGAGCATCATTTCGGTATCAGTGCTTTTAAGTTTCTGGTTTTACTTCGAATCTGTAAACACCTTTTTTCTTAATTATAAAGTTTTGTAACAAAAAAAAAAAAAATCCTACAGTGTTGATTTTAACCAGGAGGAATTTCTGTTGTTTTTTTTTATTTCTTTTTTGGTTTTTCAATTTTATCTTCTTGATTTTGCTCAAATTATATCTGAGAATTTTTCTTTGCCTGTAATATTTAGTCTTTTTATTTGTTCAAACAAAATGCATATCTAATGATTCTTAGTTTAATAGCAAAATTGTGACTGCTTTTCACAAGAATATAGTTATGGTGCAGATCTCATAATTAGATTTACTAACCTTGAATAATAATGTAAGTGTTTTTTACTGATTATGTTGAAATACTGTTGATGCAGGATCAATAAATATTTGTTTCATTCATTCCATCCATCCATTTTCTATCACACTTTATTCCAGATGGGTGTTAAACGTTTGCACCTTCTAGATGATCTTAAGGTTTCCTTGCAATCTCTGGACAGAGCTTGGACTGCTATCATGGTGATGACAGCTTCCTGTTCGTGTGGTGTAAGGAAGGGTCATCTCAAAAGTGCAAGGTGTAGTTATAGCCTACAGTGCCATTAAGGGGATTTGTTTCAGCAGTGAAGGTGCTTCAAGGCAAATGTAGTGTAAAGTGAGTACGGGTAGGGAGGAGCCACTGATTGGGACGTAACAGGAGCATGACTGGAGTAAAGATCTAAGAGGGAGCAGGTGTGTAGAGAATGGCCGAATCCCAAACCGGCCCATAAACATTTCCCGTAAGCGCTAACCCTCCGTTCGCATGTCCCAGCTGAGGGGCCAACACATTAAGGCCCATCCCACACCACATACTGAGTAGAAAGTGGACCGTTCAGTCTTTAAATAGTGAGTCTGTATCAGTGCAAGTTCTGTGGAATTTGGCAGCAGGTTTGGAGCACCTTCAATCAAGGTACCCCCCACAGCTGCAAGAGTGACTTCATTGGGAGTGACACTTGATAGTTAAGGGGTAAAGCTAAAGGGTGGTTTAGGATTCAGCCTAAGAACAAGAAGAAAACTAAGGGGAAGGAAGGTGACACTAGGGGGCAAAGGAGAGTAACTGGGAGATACAATAGGGCTGAGAAGAACTAAGAGGACACAAAAGAGAAAAGAAACTAATGACAAAGAAAATTAAACTATGCGAATGGGATGCCACTGGGACACATAATCTAAAAATAACAGAAAACAATAAATATGAAAAACTACAGCACAGTAGTAGAACAGTAACAAAATATAATAATAATGTAGTAAATTATTGTTGTGTTTGTTATTTCATTGTTGTTTCATACTAATGACCCCTCGCTTCAAAGCTGCGTGCTTGCACAATTGCACACTGCTTGCACATTCTCAGAGCAAAATGCACAAAATAAAATCTAATTAAACTGCAAATCAATAAGCAAAACATTTTCTCCACAGGCCTACCACTTTGAGTCATACTAAGTCCGTGTATCATTTGTTCATTCCTTTTTCTATTTAAAACCAACATCAAATTTTGTTACAGAAAAATTGAGAGGAATCACTTTTTTTATTTTTCATTGCCATACTTAAATTATGCACAAATGATTGGCGAATATTTTTATATTAAAAAACAACCAGACATTTAAGAGTTGCATTTCGATGAATAGCCTATGTTTAATAAAATGCAAGTGACCTTTGAAAAAAGTTATGCAAATGTCCTTATTCAGTGTCTTCAGATTCTATTTAATTTCTACCAAGCTACAATTGCTTGGCAACCAGCTCTGGTATGTTTATTCCATAGAGCCCAATGGTGTATCTGATTCACAATCAAGGTCATTATCTTTAAAAGCTTGGCTGTTTAAAATGTTACATTTAGAAAAGCTTAACACACCTTACTTAGGCTACGTTCACACTGCAGGTCTTGATGCTCAATTCTGAAATTTTTGGTGAAATTCGATTTTTTTGCGTTGCCGTTCACATTTCCAAATGTATGCAACCTCTATGTTAAGTCCTGTGTGAACGGCAGTCCTGCAATGTAAGTGTCCCGCATGCGCAGTAGAGGATGCAATGATGTCACTGGTGTGTTTACAGAAGTAAACATGGATAGTAGTTCCGGAGCGCATCTAGCGATGTTTTCCAACCATAAAAACACAATCTTTTCAAGATGGGTAAACATAAATACTGCTCTCTGTATCATCATCCCCCATGGTTGTTGTTGTTTTCTTTCTAAATGTTTTTAATTACAGATTGATGAGCAGCTTTTTTATTTAAATACAATATAAATATCAATGTGTATTCAATTCGGCTGAATTTAGGAAAATCAAACAATGAGTGGCGATGTTGCAGCACAGGTAGAGAGAGAAGTGTCCAAAACTTTAGGGCTTCAGGTGAGAGATTAATTTTGTTCAGTATGAGTACCGGTAATTGTATTCTGTTATCTCTGTTGGGGCTCAACATTGATGCCACATGACTTGTAGCTTAGTTTGCCTGATTACCATGTTTGTTTGGTTGGCTGTTATTTCCACTTCAGCTGTATTATGTAAGAAATGTGTTTGGAATGTTACCATAAAATCTGTTTATTATTTTTGCGATGAATCGATTCATAATCAGATAGCCAAAGATTCCTGAAAGAAGATTTTTTTAAAAAAAATTAAACCAGGTGAAACAGAAACGTTTCTTAAGAAGTTCTGGATGTAGAATATTAACGGACCAATTTTTTTATTTTTTTTTAACCTTAAATGAAAAATGTTTATACGCTTTTTTACAATCTTCGTATAATTCCTGCTCTAAGTGGGTGACTCGGTCAGCAAAAGGCACATTTTGGGGGCCCTATACTTCAGTTAATTATAAATATATTTACTAAATTAGTTGATGATTATTTAAATAATTGATTAATATGATTAATAGTTTCTGCCCTGGATAAAATACATGAAATTAACTACACAGAGTAACTACAGCCAAGATGTACAACTGATATAGGGAAGTTAGTATTTTAAATGCTCAGTGTCAGTTCCTCTTCTAGTGCAAGTACACATGTAAATACCATAAATTTATTTACCATTCCTTGAATGTATTGCTTTGCTTAATACAGAGAGAGCATATTAAGTCAAAAAAATAAGAGTGGGGTTTACCTCTTCACAATTCTATATCTTCAAAGAAAATACAGGATAAACCCACATATAACAGTCATATTTAGACTATATTTGATTAAACGGGAACATATTTACCTACTGTCTTAGTCACTGGTAAGTTTAAATGCAAACTGTTTCAAAGTGGAAAAAGTCCTAATTACACATTCATCAGCCAGTGATTTTTCAAACAGTGATAAACGGCATCTATTGTGTGTAGTGCCTATAACATTTCGATTAATTTAACAAGAAATGCTGCTGTTCTCTTTAAACAAAATGCGTTGTGATGCTCATATTAAGCATAAAAAACGATCATGCATATTTTTGCAAAGGACCAATGAGATCAGACCAAAGAAACTAAAGACTAATAGTGTCCCTACCAAAGTTGAAATCAAATCTACACCCTTGGGGGCCATAATCTGGAAGTGAAAAGAACATAATTTCACCATAAATGGATCACAACCAAGTTTCTCTTTGCAAGATTTCTGACAGAGGAGTGAAAAGTATTATCAGACAACTGAATTTTTAAGAGTTCAACCTTTTAGGTAAGAGGCTAAAAACCTGGTCACTAAGCAAATTACTGTTATAATCATTCAACTGCTAATTAATTAGTTTTATCCTTGATTTGAATGACCTATTAATTAACTATAACTTCCAGTTCTAGTTATGTAATATATTCATAATCTTCTGGTAAACTCTCACAACACCTACGACAGCTGGTTGTAAAAAAAAAAAAATAGCAACAAAAAACATATGAGTTACTGTAACATCTAATTTTCATTTGGGATAAAGTATTTTTGAACTGAATTGAATGACACAGTGAAGCTAGCAGGCTGTTGTCACCACATATGAATAGTGAAAATTTAAATGATCACCTGTAGCCTAATGGCACAGCATATTTTCCTTAATGGACCACAAGTAATATATTTTTTTTTATCAATTTGGAAACAATACAGTTACTCTTTCACAAAAAAATGAAGCCATATAAAAGCAATAAAATAAGCATTTTATTAGTGAGCAGACACAATTTGTAGCACAAAGAATAGTCATTATCTCAACTGTAAGTAGAAAAACAAATGCAAGCAGTGTTGTGACCTTTAAAATTTCTCTTTGTCTAGATTCTCTATGATCTTCTGGACCCATAATAGCCTTGGATTCACACAGATGTGGCTACCTGTCACCGTGACAAATCTGAAACAGAAGAGGAGAACACATTTATTTGTTTGTTTGTTTGTTTTAATCCAAATGCGCAAAATAAAGATAAAGTTTGCACACAGTGGAAAATACAAACAAAATAGATTAATATAATATAAATCTGATCTGTTAAACGTGACGGAATACGTATGATGAATACCTATGATATTGACTCACAAAACTTCTTTATAACAATCACATAAATTAAAATGTATTTTGTTGCAAGGTAAAAAAAAACAATTCAAACTAATGCATAATTGCAAATTCCAATAAAAAAGATTTGTGTTTTTCCACATTGGTTATAAATAAAACCCTAAAAAGTATGCAGTTAAACCCACACTGAGCCACAAATCTGAGCAAACAAATCAACCTCCGTGTTGATTACTCACTTGAAAAATGTTTTTCAAGTCTTGCCACATGTTATATATACGAATATGCTCTGATCTGACAATTCCATTGTGAGGCTCGATATACAGTATGTATGATTATTTGTTCTGCTAGAATGTGAGCACTTGTTCGGAAATAAAAGTGTTCACTTTGTAAATAAATATATCAATCTACTAGATTTGTTGTGCTCTTTATATGTATAACAGTTTTCTTTAAACATGCTTGTCAAAGTTGCATTTTTATTCTTTTCATTTAAGATTATTTCTCTTGACAGTTTACCATAGCAACTACCAACAGTGAGCTCATTCCGTTCTGTAGCTATTTGTAAGTGTGGAGCAGAGGCTGTAGACTTTACATGCTGTTGTGCAAATGAATAGACAACAGGTGGACATTACTGGCAATTAGCAAGATACACTCAATAAAGGAGTGGTTCTGCAGGTGGGGACCACAGACCACTTCTCATTCCATATGCTTTCTGGTTGATGTTTCAGTCACTTTTGAATGTTGTTGGTACTTTCACCTTTGTTGTAGTATTGGATGGACTCTACGTCCTACATGAGTGGGTTGGGTAGTGCAGCTCATCCAGGATGGCACATCAATACGGGTTGTGGCAAAAAGGTTTGCTGTGTCTCTCAGTCTGGTGTCCAGAGTGTCAAGGCACTACCAGGAGACAGGCCAGTACAGCAGGAAACACAGAGGAGGGTGTAGGAGGCCAATAATCAAACGGCAGGACAACTGCGTGTGTTTGGTTAGAAAACAGACACCATGAGGATGGTATGAGGGCCTGATGTCCACAGTTGGGGGGTTCCGCTTGCAGCCCAACACCGTGCAGGAAGCTTGGTATTTGCCAGAGAACACCAGGATTGGCAAATTCGCCACCGGTCCCCTGTGCACTTGACAGATAAGAAGGTTCACAATGAGCTGTGTGAGGACACAGTGGATGGCGATCTGCTGCCTGCAGCATCCTTCAGCATGAACGGTTTGGCAGCGGACCAGTAATGGTATGGGGTGGACTTTCTTTGAAGGGCTACACAGCCATACATCTTCTGGTCAGAGGTAGAATGACTGCCATTAGGTTCCGAGGTGAGATCCTCAGACCCCTTTTAACCACCCAAATACAGCTGGCTGAAGTTCAGGAAGTAGTGGAGCTGTGCAAAGAACCCATTGAGATGAGCTGCACAGCGTCTCATCTCGTGTATATATATATATATATATATATA